>DVZN01000754.1:0-11808 GCA_018237365.1 Caria ino melicerta
GCACGCTTGAAACACTGTAAATGTTCCGGTTTTTTACACGTATGACAAAAGTAACATATTTTCAATGTTTTATTAATCAGCATAGGGGGTCATTCTAGTATTACGTGTGTTGAGTTTTACTAATTTTTAAACTCCTTCCCCTTGTCAGCAAAAGTAAGTAAAGTTGTTACTCATAAACTTACGTAAGCATTTTCACAAAATTTAACAAAAAAGGACCTACAATAGGATTAAACAAAAATACATATGTTCACGCCAAGTCCCTTACGGGGTAGGCAGAGAGTATCGAGTGCCAGAGAGTATCACAGCCAGTAGGCAGGGAGTAAACAGAAATAATTGACAAATATTGCTTACGTAATTATTTTCCACACCCCCCTCCTGTCCCCAAGTCTTTAAAAATAAGCAACGCAATGAGCCCCCCAATCCATGACATTTTATTATAAGTGCCAATACTTCACTTCGAGTAGTTTATAAAATCAGTTTAATGCCGAAAAATAATTAAAAAGCAGATAGTGTCACGTAAATCAAATTTCCTATGATACTACTGACATATGAGTAGTGTCACGGAAGGGTAAATTACCCATGGCACTATCGGTAGAGTAATAGGGAAGAAAAAAAAACCCATGACACTACCAGGAGTCAGTGGCATAACTATACAGTTCGTGGCCTGTTGCAAATTCATCAGATGGGCCCCTACACCAATGTAAGGAAGCTGAACCGGCAATTAAATCCTCTGAATTTTTAATACATTCTTTTACTTGTGTATGAGTAAGTAACAAAAATAAATCGAAGATAAAACTTTTTTACTAATCATGTATAATAAATTATAAATGTTGGTATTCTCCTTTGACCGGGGGCCCCTTCCGGCTTGAGGCCCGTGGCAATTTTGCCGACTTGCCACCCTGTAGTTACGCCGTTTATATATAAACTATTCAAATAAGCATAGTTTATATATAAACTATTATTCTTATTGTTATAGCTTATGATGTTGAGACGTCATATTTTTTGTTCTAATGGTTAGAACTAGTAACATGACAGTAACAACTAGTGATATCTACTAGCAGTCACTAATACATTATTCAATGTTATAGAATATTAATAACCTTTTTAAGTGATATAAGGAAGATCAAAATAAAACATAAATCCTGTAATCTGAGTTTCACATATTATACAGTCACATCTCCGAGCCAGGTCCCTGAAGGTTTAGACAATGTATCAAGTGCTAATTGTTTTTTATAGTATCAGAAGGCAAACAAGCAGACATATGTCCTGGTGGTAAGAAATTCACTCCACCTATAGGGACCAAAGATAGTAATGGTGCATTGCCGATCTTGGGCCGGAATTAACATCCTTCATAGCCTAACGGCCTTGTGCAAAAGTAAGTTAATGACTTATTAGTTAGTTAAGCCTTTACTGATGTTGACAGCTCGTAAAAGGAGAGCATATACATACTTTCACTAAAACCGTGTTCTCTTACTAGGTGGTAGCTTCGCAACGGCTCGCCCAGTTGAAATGGTACCACCGATTTTCCTATTCCTGCCGCCATAACTTTAGTGCTTGCCGTTGACGTGTTTCGGTCAGGGTAAGGTAGCCGTTAGAATTGCATTTCCACTAGGCCTCATACCGGCCTCAGGTTGGCAACGCAAAATCGCCACCTTTGGTGTCTCTAGGCGGCGTAAATTTCTCACCATCAGGCAATCCGTCTACTTGTTTGCCTTTCAATATTATAAAGAAACCTATTTCTGCCGCCATCTCAGTGCTAGCTGAGGTAGATGGTCTTTGGTACAAGCTACGTGGAGGGGTGAGGACCCGATTCTATTTTTAAGCACCGGGGCCCTTGTCCATTTGGCTACACCACTACATACAGCCTTATTTATAAACACCCAGACCCATAAACATAAAATCTCACAAATTCCCGCCCCGTCGGAAATCGAACCCTAGTTCGTTACTCGACTAGGTGGTGAGGCAACTACGCTCACCACTTTACCAACGAGGAGTTAATTGGAGGATAAACAAAGAGAATCCCTGCTGAATCAATCAATCTACTCAAGTTATTACAGGTTTGTACATAACTATTTACATTCACACTCACACGTCCTATGTGATTGTTACTTTAGACACATAACTGACTGAATAAAGTCTTCAACTTGCTAGTTCCGCGAACCTGTGAACTCGTAAATCTTCAAGTTTCTTAAAACGTTGTGCCTGGAAACCTTCTAGGAAGCAACGAACGCAACAAACTGGATTAACTTTCCTGAAAGATAGATCACTAATAGGTTCTAGCTTCCTGCAACAATCCCTTCGAAGAACCTACCAATAAGTTCACCAAACGTGCACTCTACGTACGTTTCATCTTGTCCGGTACAGTAATTTCCTGAAGATGCTTCCATGTCGAGGCGAAACATACGTTGAGTGCATGTTAATGAACTTGTTGGTTGGTAATTATTTGGCTTTCAGTAAAAATCATCTGGTTTGTTGTTTCTGGGACAAAAATCATATTCGTTTATATTGTTTAAAAAATTTATTGAATAGAGACATTCACACATCGAGTTCCAGTAAATAAAAATAACATAGATTAATACATACATAATAAAGTTTTACCATATACATAATAAAGGTTTACATACAATGATCATAAAAGCTCTTACATTTGCTTGTAACACACTACCAAAGTTTGATTTTCCTTGTGGTCATGTTTTTAATGGCCACAAATATCTTTTGAAGAATGACTCTTAGCTTCAAAATTTTCAAGGAATTTATTTATTATTATTTCATAATATGATCAATGATTAAATAGACTATGAATTTGAATATTAGCAACCTTACAACCTCACCCACAACCTTCAAGAGATAAAAAACCTGTGTAATAGCTTTTATAAACATACGTCTTGTATACACAAAAATACCGTGCAACATATATGGACCTATTAGTATAAACACCATCGTTGTTATAATTATTGTTCACGAGAATCTGAATTTTGTCTTTTTCATCTATAAACTCAAAAGAGTTGTAACTATTGAATATATTAAAGCTTTCATAAATAGCCGGGACAAATCTGTCCATATTTTATATCCTTAAAAAGGATAACAGATTTGTTGGCTATTGATATGGAATGTCTCAATATTAATGCTAATACAATTAAGGAGATTTTACCCCATATGCAGATGTGTCACTTCAAATTTCATAAAAAATGTATAAAATTACAAAAAAATGTTTAAGAAATCATTAAATTGGACATATAAAAATGACATTAATTGTATAGTCGTATCAAACCTTAAATACAGATTATTCAATTTCATGTGAGGTGAGAACCAATATCGATATAACAGCTTTCCGCTGCACTCACTAATGCATTACAATACTACACATCTAAACGTTATAATATAATTAAATGTATGTTTGTATATGCATAAAAATTGTATAGATTATAAAAAAACTTGGCCGCTGAGTACTAAGTCCAATTCATAAACCCCTCAATGAGTATGCAATCCACACAATTTTTCCCGCAAATCGCCTGAATTATCTTTATATCACTATATGAGCAACTTAAATATACATTTTAAAGTTTGCAATAGAAAGAGAGCTACCTCGTAAACAAAACTATACAATTCATAAATTATAAATTTCTACGAGCAGTTTCAAGTAATACATTATACTCAAATAATAAACATCATTTTGTTATACATCATTTATAACAATATACAAAGGTATTAACGTGAATCTGAAAACAAAACTTGACATTTTTTATTTTTTGGAAAAGATTATTTCGTATATACATTATTTTGATCTGATAGTTTAACCTATTTTTTTGATTAACGATCTTTACCAAAATTGAGATACATTTCAATTCATCCCACGTCTAGTAACACATGTTCAAGACTCCTTACCTTTATTTTCAACATTTAGAAATGAAATTTAGTTATACAATCCTTATCCGAATATAGCAACTACTTACGTACATAATAACACACTAATGGAGTCCTGGATTACTTTATAATTAAAAAGGAACCAACGTTTTGAATGCAAAAGGTATATTTTACAGTGAACCAAAAGATATTTTAAATCCCTTAAAATTTAATAGCTCTTGCTAATTGTTTGATAGATGTCCTTTATCAAATAAGTGATCTCAAATATCAAACTGTAATTCTGTCCTCTGTGCACACAAGAGAACGCTGATGTGATTAGTATACAATGTAAGGAAGCCGTTGTAAGGAAGGTACATACTGTGTATAGCATATAATATAAAAAATGAAACAAAAAACTTTTTTCATACAAAATTAAACAAGGTTTTTAAATTTCGTAAGCTCAAATTTTTTTTGATAGTTTTACTATAATAAATGCCAATCCTACCTTGAAAGGTTGCAATGGCGTATTGTGTGTCTGAATGAAACAAAAAAAATATTATTTTCGTGAACACTCTTTTTAAGAATTAACCCCCAATACAATATAAAATATACCTTATACAATACATGTTCCTTTGCATTGATAATTTGTATTAATTAATCAATTCAATATTTATCTAATGGTTATATTGTATTCGCAAACTATTTAAGGAGCAAGCCAGACATCATAACTAATACCCCTGTAATAATGGCACCAACTTATCGCACCGTATACTGCCTACATAACTTTGTTATTGTATATAATTATAAAAAGTCGATCCTAGCGAATTTAAAACGAATAGAACCTTAATTTTACAGAAGCAAAGCACGCTAAACTTAATCTATAATCATTCTATATATTATAAAGGTCACATTCTAAACTGAAATCCACGTACTTTATGGAAACTTAGTAATCGAACTTAGTTCGACATTACTCCGCATCTGCAGTATTAAAACGGTAATAAATTAAAGGCTCATTTTCATACACATGTCTTGTGGACTATGTAGTGTGTAACTCCGGTAGGTATTGCTTAGTCGGTCACTGCCACGTCAGTCGAAGTAGCCTGAAAGAGAAATTAATTATATGTAAATACACTGCATCTGATAAAATTAAGACAAATCTTTATATATAATCCTCTTAAACAGCTCAACAGATTCATAATTTTTGTGTATATTTAGTTGGTATGAGAATAGCTTATGAAGTATATTTCACACTGCAAGAAGATTAGGGTTCTCCCTACCCAGAATTATTTTTATATATATTTTTAATATCATTTTTTCTTTAAGTTTTAACATCAAAAATACCTTTGAGCCCAAAATTTTACACCACCCTCCTTACCACACCCTCAATTTTTTTAGAAATAACTTTTATTTTTGCCGGGTCTAGTATATCATAAAAATATCCAAACCGTGGAAATGCGAATTATTTATATATCTTATTTTATTTGTACAGTAAAAAGGAGCCTTTTGCTAATGATAAAACTAACCGAAAGGTAAATGATTATGGATTCTGTCATTGTGTTTAGTTTTTTTTATATAGCATTGGAAGGCAAACAAGCAGATGGATTCCCTGATGGTATAAAATGCACGCCGCCTATAGACACCATAGGTGGTAATGGTGCGTTGCCAATCTGAGACCGAGTGTATTTCTTAACATCTGTCAATCATCAGACAATGTGTATTGTACACAGTAAAACATTCCATAAATAAGTAGAACTTATTTACTAATTAAGGAACTAATAAAAACTAGCAACTTCCAGCTGCTTTACCCGCTTTCTAAATATTGTTAAGCCCTTATACCCACGATTAGCCGACAATATTAGGTCCCATGAATGACGGGTGGCAAGTCCGTCGCCAATCGGGCACAAATCAAATCCCAGGAAACGTTATGTTTTTCAGAAAAACAGCAAAAACTTCCGAGGAATCGCGTCAAAGTCTGACACCGACACCACTAGACCACAGACTTTTTTTATTATGACTTAATAAAACATGGATTATTTCACTGTTGGGGAATATAGCTGTTAGGCAATATAGGTAACTATTGAAGAATAAAGGTAGGTTTGTTTTACCATTGCCTCCGCATTTTTTTACGTTTACCCATTATAAACAAAATACAAGAAAGAAAACACAAATCTTTCGTTTAAAAAAAAGCGTAAAAAATTTAACATGTAAATTACTAACCACTTCCGTTGTTAGTTCTGGCACAACTGGAACTTCAGGTATTAATTCTGTTAGCTTATCAGTTGCTAATAGAGGCTCCTAAAATGTAAAAACACATATTAATTCACTAATACTCAGCGGGTACAGACAAGAAGTATTTTTAATTACAAAATTATTAGTCATTCGTGGTGTTAAAGTTTGATGATAATATGTACAGGATTGTTTGAGAGCAGTTTTATGTTCTAGCATACTACACAACATTATAATCCCTATAATATTTGAGAACAACATATTAAAAAAAGTAAAAACTAAAATTCTAGAACCCCATGTTAATTTTTTTACTTAAGAGAGTATATTTTAATTGGGTACTGATTGTTTGTTAACTATAATAAGTTTGCTTTATGTATTGAGTAAAATGTAAAAAACTTTCTTAACTTTAATTTATTTTTCTTTACTATACTATTACTAATACTTTACTGTAAAGCAACTTGATTTTTAAATATAGTAACTTAACTTTGGTCAGAAGTCACATGATCTAAGTACATAAATCCCTAATATATGATCGTGTACTATAATACTGCATGATTATTACTGAAGCAGTTAGGTTCTTTAAACATACGGTCAAAACCATTTTAAGATTAAAAATGAATTTTCCCTTTGTATTTATATACAAAGGGAAAATATAACATTAGCAGCACGGCGTTAGGCGACTACTGTACCCCATTGTGATAAAACATGAAACAGAATTTGAGTTTATCCTTTACAAAACAAATTAAATCAATTTTTTTCCTTTTTGTAATAAAAGTCTATAAATATTAAAGGATTTTTGTAATTAAATAAATACATGAATGACCATCCAATAATTATTATACAAAATGACACTTTGTACATCTAAGTAATTTTATAAACTGAAAATCTAGGATTATAAAGTATTCTATAAACAGATATTAATATTTACGACTACACTATTCAACTCCAAAAAGTTGAATACGTAAAGATGCCAAGATACATATTATATAATTCTTAGATGGTTTATTTGGATCATAATCTCAATGAGTAATTGCTTCAAAACTTTAGGAATATCAAAATGAACATCACACATTCAAATTAACAACATATATATATGATTTTTAAGTTGGTTTAGTGTATATTTCAACACACTTTTTGCTCATTGTGACATCTTCTCCCGTAAACAAAAGTTAGCACTAAATTTAACCATGCAATACATATAATATGTGGAGTGGAAGCAAAGGAGTGGATGGGTAAGCAAACAGAAGCAGCATAGTCAAGTTTGGGTTTGAGATCGATGTAGGATCACATCTTCCTGTTATTGACAGTTTAAACATGCTCCAAACTAACTTAACATGTAACTAATAAGATATTTGTTTATTAGGATTTAAAACCCTCTGAAAGTAGATTACTATCTTCTACAATAGCAAGCTAGCCGGCGTTATTCACCTGTGAGGGGTTTGAAGGTACTTCGCCAATTGGCTCTGGACTGTCTGGTGGTGACATCTCTGATTCAGAGAGACATAGCTCACTTGGAGGCAGCGGGAACGAATCAGATGCATCATTGCTGGCATCAACACCTTGTGGTAGTGTTTCAACTGCTTCTGATAACGTTGGAGGGGTTATATCTTCAGAAATCACAGATTTCACAGAATCTGCCACATTATCTTTGATTGGAGAATTCGCTTCACCGTTGACAAGTGGTTTTTCCTCAGTTTTACATTTAGTGCTCTCAATTTTGCTCTGTAAATCTTTGGATATTTTACAGCTTTCGTTTTCTGAATCCTCAATGTGATATCCATTTGACTCGAAGGATATATTTTCGGGCTGTATATTTTGGATAGGTTCATGATTAATTTTATCTGTCCTTGAAAGTTCATCATTTTCATCATTCTCCACTGGTGGGGGCAAATCCTCAACATTATTTTGTAAGTCTTTGTTTAAGGTAACAGAGGGAATTTCATTTATTTCATCAACAATTTCTGCAGGGGGTGCTGGCAATTCTTCGTTTTCAATATTTTGTACTTCATTCGAAATTATTGATATTTTCTCTTTTCCTATTGGCTTTTCTTCAGATGGTACAAATGATTCCGTTTCCGTCTCCGTTAACGGAATTTCATCTTGCTGAATATCCATTGCTTTCTCATCAGCGGGAGTAATTACTGGCGATACTTCGGTTTCGAGATCCACATTAGGACATGGGACGTCAACAATATTTTCATCTGTTAAAGTTGAAAGGACAGCAGATACATTGAAGGCAATATCAGCAGAATTAGCATGTGAAGCATTTGTCAGTTCTGGTGCCATAGTGGTAGCGGCAAAAGAAGCCACTGATGATGGGGGAGGAATTGCAGGGAGAGGAGGAGGCGTGGGTTCAATTAATGGCATTTGTTCAACACAAACCTCTTTTATAACAGGAATTTCAGTAGCCGGGACTGTTGGTTCGACTTTTTCTTCGGGTGTGCTGGGCTCATTTTTTGTTGGTTCAGTAACGTCAATTTTAGGTTCTTCCAATGAAAGCCCGTTGACCGGTAATTGCTCTGGCTCAACTTTAGGCTCTGAATTTTCAACAGCCGGTTTGACCTCAGCCGGTTCATTGGTCGTTGGGGTCTCTACTTTTGGCGTCTCAGGTGTGCTGCTGCCATTAGTGATGGGTTCTGTAACAGGCGTTTCCGGAGTCTTTTCTTCCTTGACTTCTGATTCAGGTTTAACTTCTTTGACTTCTTGAGCTTCCTCATTTTTTTCATTTTCGGGGATGGTTTCTGTTACCTGGAAAATATTTCATAGATTTAGTTTTAAATTATAAATACATACAAGACTTCTTTTGATTAAATCATTTTTAAATCAATGTTTACTAACTTCCATATTAATTCAACTAATATAAACTCAAGAACAATCTGACACGGTTTGATTTAATGTACTAGATGTTATCCATTTACTTCATCCTTCAGTAACCTCAATGATTGAAATGAATATTATATTATGAGTAGGGTTGACACTACACAGAACCAAGACCTAGGTATTATGTAAAAATATGAATAAAATAAAAACTACCAGTAAAATGCATAACACTACTACCAACCGTCGAAAAAAGCAACTTTACTGGCACCTGGTACATATTGCCACAACAGAAACTAAAAAATGTTGATTGATAAGAAATAATAAAACAGTTTGAGAGTAAGTTACCTACCTACAACCTAACCTATGATATATATTATTACAATACTATAAATTATATATCATAAAACTGTAGATGCGTTATACGCGCTTTATTGTGGCTAGAAATAAGGAAGAATTTACTTGGAATTTGAAAGTTGATAAAACTTTCAAATTCCAAGTAAATTCCTCCTTTTTTCTAAATATTTCAACAATTTGTATTAAAATTGTCTTCATGTGTGTAAAAAGCTTAAAATAATTATTATACAACCACTTAAAAAACATATATTTTCATGCATTCACAATTTTTACTTCTTTCATGCTATAATCAATACATATAATAAATCATAAATATGTACCATAAAATAAAATTATGTAGTCACTTTTAAAATGTCAATTAGTAGGCGGATAACGTATCTAGAGCTTTTTTTTATAATCTATCATATCCTATAAATCAGATTGAAGTCACTGCAGTGTCAGTGATTTGAGGTAGGTAAACGATGCGATATAATTAGTCCTAATGTAAAAAAAATATATTTGGGCGCTGTTTTCTGAATAAAAATAAAAAACGATAGAAAACACGTGAAATCATTGAAAGTTACAATTTATTTACAGGAAACCTAAGAAATAAGACCTCTATGAAATTAGTTCCATATATATCGTCACGCCCATATGTCCTCCACATACTACATACTAGTATACACCCACGATTAGCCGACGATATTACGTCCCAGGTGGCAAGTCCGTCGCCAAAGTTTCAAATAAGTACAAAAATTAATGAGTGTGAAATAAGTTCAAATACATTAAAGTATATTTTATTTTAATGTCTACAAAATCAGGTATAAAACCACAATCTTGTGGCAAACACAAAAACGATACCTATACACAAGGCCACAACCGATCAGTGATGTAGAAATTTATATAATTACAATTATTAATGAATACGATACGACCCATTTAGTTCAGTGGCAAATGCGCAGCATATTCCTTACATTACTGGAGGGTTATTTTCATAGACCTAGATATTTTTAAAACTTGCAAGGCCAAGCGGGCGGATTCCCTGATAGTAAGAAATGCACGGTGCCTATAGACACCAAAGTTGGTAATGGTGCGTTGCCAAACTGAGGTCGAGATGTTAGACCTGCCTCATTCAAAATTAAGTTTATCGGCTACCTGGCCCTTCAAAACGGAACACGTCAAAGACAAGCACTGATGTTAGAGCGACAGGAACAGAAAGCTAAGGCGGTGGCGCAATTCTGGACGAAACTAACAAAACGTTGCGAAACTCTACCATCTAACAAATTGCTGTGTAAATAAGAAATCAAAATGCTTCATGAAGTATTGGTTTTAGTTTATATTGTGCTAGCAGTGTCCGGTGGGTCTAGCCCATTTGAACTTAGTAGTATATACAAAATACTAAGCAGATTTTGATAAAAACAATCTATGGTACTCACAAATAACTCATAATATATTCAATGACAATGCAATTTTGAATGAACAATATAAAATGCGTATTATAATAGAAAAAAGCCCAGAATATCAAAGATTAGCAACTACATTGCAACCTTGCAAAGCTTAGATAAGTCGCTAACCGTTTATAATATTAAGGAATGTATTAATTAGTAATAATTGTAGAATTTAGTGGGGAAAAAAAGGAATCATAATGATTTACAAAATCACAAAGTCATTTAGGCCAAAGCCGCTATTAAAAGTCAAATTCACACAAAGTCAATCAGTACACTGCAAACATACAACAAAAATCTTTGGTCACTTAAAAAAAGAATTGTTATTTGTATATAGGCAGCCGAGTTTTCTTCATAAAACAGGCAACATATTCCCTATATTTACCGGAGTTCAATACTGTTGTAAAAAAAACTAGATTGATGTCATAAATTGTTGTATTCATTGTCCAATTTGTTACGGCACCCGCATGTCAAATTACCAATAAAGGTTTAGAACATACGTCGATAAAAATGTTAATAGCGCGTTATGCGGGTGCGTTGTGCGACTGTCTCCATTAGTGACGTAATTAAACCGTACGTAGGATTTCCTGTTCACTGATTTTCGGACACTAAATCAACGTAGTGTGGACCGGAAACTTCCCGTTGTAAAACGCATACAAATATGTTCGCGAGTATAAATCTATTCTAAGCTAGCTGTTTTATCCGTACATCTATTAAACCCATTCAAAACATTTTTTAAATAATATTGGAAGGAACAAGCAGACGGATTTCCTGATGATCAGTTTATGTTTTTTAAGCGTAACCTCCGTTTCAAAGAATTAAAACACTGTTAAGAAAGAAAAAAGTATGTTTTCTTTCTTAACAGGGGCTTTCCTGATGGTAAGGAATTCACACCGCCTATAGACACCAAAGGTGTTAATGGTGCGTTCCCAACATCTGGCCGGGATGTTAGGTATCGTGCAAAAGTAAGTTTACCGACTACCTTACCAAACCGGAACACGTCAACGGCAAGCACTGACGTTATGGCGGCAGGAATGGTTAAGGCAGTGGTCCCATAAGCTCTACTACCTAGTAAGAGATCAACGTGTTGGTAAAAGTAAGCCTATGCTCATTTTACGAGCTGCCTGGCAGGAAGGCAGAT
>DVZN01000755.1:0-11807 GCA_018237365.1 Caria ino melicerta
CATAGAGAACAAGTTGCCTGACCCAGGAATTGAACCCAGAACCTCTCGCGTCAAAGTCGAACACCGACACCACTAGACCACCGGGTAAAATACCAACTTTTTCTAAAAAGGCAATTCTAAAAATTGTCTGTTTGTCGTTGGATGTAACCCTTTCCTTTCCGTGCAGACCGGGAGCGCTGTGGAATTAGTACAAGCTTATAATTAATTGGTGTTGATGTAAGCTAATATATCGGCCGTGGTTTCGAGAGATGGTGAATAGCAGATCTATGTAACTATACAAATCAAATTGAATTAAAATTGATAAGCTGATAAGCAGTAGCTACGTCCCTGATACGTGCTGACATTACTAAAGAGTAGGTTCTGTTTATTTTCAACCGACTTTCCAAAAGCAAGTTATCAATTCGACTGTATTTTATTTTATGACTAGTTAGACCCTATGACTTTGTCCGGGTAGGTATTAAAAAATCTTTTTTTTTGTACGGCAACCTAATACGGTTTGAAAAATAAAGTAGCCAAAGTTACTCCTTATTACATCAACTATCTGCCAGTGAAAACCCCGACAAAATCGGCTAGCCGTTTCAGACATTAGCTGGAACAAACATACAGACGGACAGACAAAAAATTGTAAAAAAGTGATTTCGTATGTATCAGATATACATACATGAACATTTAGTAAAAAGCGGTTATTTAGATATTACAATCAGAAACTCCAATTTGATTTTTGTGTATAAATTATTACCTCTGAACTCTGTAATTTATGGACCGATTAAAAAATCAGTGTACATAAAGGTATACTTTTTAATTGGTCCCGTAAAAAATATGAATGTGGTGAGTGACTTAGAAGTCATTATATATACATATATATACATTATAGTATACTAACATGCGTCTTATCTTATCACGCCAAGTCCCGGGATAGTTAGATTGCATTGAGTTCCAAATGTCACGATTCCTATTTCCTACACAATTGCCTAGTTTCCAATTAATAATTACTCTCTTATTTATTATTTTGATAGCTTAGTAAAATGATTTACGACTCAACTGATGGTAAGTGTAGTAGTAATCGAAGATGGAAGTATACTATGCTAGAAGGTGCCTATTCTATCTTTCCTAGAAGATGCTCAAATTGTGTTGTGTAGGAGACACCTTCCTCGGTAGAGAGTTCCAGACCTTAAGCCATTCGAATCACAAAGGAAGAGGAAAGTCTTTTTGTACATGTGCAGGGGATATCTACTAAAAATATATTCTCATAAAGAGGTTGTTTTCGAAGTCTCTTGACATAAGAATTCTTATTTCAACTATAAATAAGTTTATTAACATCAGATTCGACACCGACAGATTCATACAATGCGAATTTGGATGGGTGTAGGTACCCGGGGAGACTAAGGTTGACATTCTATGACCAAATCACCCGTGTATTATCCGAGGGTGGTGTCAAGAGTCTCCGAAATTGCTATTTTTGATAAAAGCCCATCGCCTAACGAGGTTAAAAGCCACTATTAGAACCATTTTCGTCTACTACGCGGATGAAATAGCTGGCAAAAGCTAGTCAAGAATAAAAATTAAATAAATAAATATCCCTGCGCAAATCACACATATGACCTAACCACAAAGTAAGAAAATTATTTGCTTGTGTTATGGGTATACATAGAAATACATAATTAGGTATATAAATACCAGAATAAATTTAATAAACGCCCAGACCCAGAAATGCGAACGTCTATGTTCATCACACAAACGCCCGCCTTCGTCGGGAGTCGCACCCGGACCTCACTATTCATCGAGGTGGTAAGGCAAGTAAGCTAGTTTGTGGAATCACATTTTATAATATATATATTTTTAGTCAATAAATATAGAAGTTTAAAAAAAGCTATAATAACATTAAATCAATCTCTTTTCCCCAAGGTGGAGGGTTGCGTCTCGAGTCTGGTCAACATGATGGTATCCCCGCACGCAATAATGCAGAACGAGTCCATTCTCACCCTTACCCTACTAGCAATCGACAGCCAGCAATCCGAGGTTGACTACGAGAGCCTCATCAGCCAGTTAATAAAGTCCGAAATCGGGAAACACATTGCTGTCCTAATCGAAACGAACTGCGCGAAAACGTTTATCAATTGCGTGGAAAATTTAATCGCGTTCTTGGACATGACTTCGAAGAATAACTCGATATTGTTGGACTATAAGGAAGCGAAGGTGCAGGAGTCTCTGCAGAAGTTGATCTCTAAGGCCGATTTAAACGAGAAGCTGGTTGTCTGTTGTAAGAATATTATTTCTATAATATCACAGGTACAAATTGAAGCTTAAATATAATATTTATATTACCAAAACTATATTACGAAGAGATCTTTCAAAATAATTACTATTCTTATGTAATCATTCGGATTTTATGAAAATCATCCAAAACGGTCGTTTATTCTTAAAATTTAAAAGGGATCAAATTTGAATTATCCAATCATATAAAAATGACCGAGTTCTGAGGTTACAAATGAAAAGGAACTGTCAAGTGCTAGGTGGACTCGATGGTTCCATACAAATAATTCAGCCTTTTTTTCGTTATTTTCAGTTTTTCGTTTACAAAAACGGGTTTTGACACAAATACGGACAAAGAAGTGATCGCGTTTGTAGTTTTTTGTTAGTATTACTTTAAAAGTAGACTACCATAAAAAATGGTTGTCTGTATAGTTGGTTTACGGACGATGATAATTTTACGTCATAAAGTCATTGATTTAGAAGACATTATCTCCTCATAATAAAAATAATGTGTCAAGATATACAATGTTTTAAAAAGACAAGTTTACCTATAACAATAGTTGTGACAATTTATATTTACGTTATATTGTCATATAAATGTCATTGTATATATATAAATGACAATCTATTCAAATTTATTTTTAATGTCAATCCTCAGTATACAAAAATAAACCAGAATGAGCGTTTAAATAAAATTTCATATATTCCTCTGTGTCGTGTTAATATAACACTTAGTATACCACGGCGTGCTACATCGTTGCGTACGCGCGTCAAAGTTTGTCGTTTCGACAAAGTATTAATATCTTCAGCTTTAAACGCTTTCACGGTTCTGTTTTTCGTATATTCTAAAATTTCATTCCGAATTGTGTATTTAACAATTCGCAATTATTTAGTTGTATATTATGTATAAATCATGCATTTAAATTAGCTATTAATTTCAACCTAGTCAGTTTGTATTAAAATTTATTTTAAGAATTGTATTAAATATGGCATACGTTAATGTATGTATAATAATAAACGAATGATTTATTCACTCATCACAAGGTTAGTTTACTAAGGATTAAGTTATCTAATAGATAAGGTATATGTAACTAAGCAATTATTTTCTTGTTAACAGAATGTAGTTTGCACATTATTTCTTACGCTATGTCTAACAATTGTACTAAATGTACGCTCGTAAGAAATTATACTTTTTTTTAACACAAAATGAAGTTATTGGAAGAAGCCGAAATTTGACGTTTTAGCCCAAAACGCGTACTTTTCAAACCACGAAATCTCTTCAAAAACAAATCCTAAAAAGTATAAATTATTGTAGGAATATTTATGTCTAAACAATTCACAAAGATATTTTTGATATTAAAAGAGGATGAATTTTAACCAGACGAATTAAGAGTTTTCCAAATTTTTGTAACATAGCTAATTTTGAAAATTGGTGCATTAAAAACTCTTTCAAAATTTGACAAAAAATTGAATTCCCCGGGGAAACCTCACATGTTACATCCCTAGCGCTCGTGTATTGTCCGAGCGTGTTCCCGAAATAAGCGTGTTGTAAGAAGAGAGTTATGAAAGTGGAAGAAGCTAGGCAAGTATGTAGGGACCGTTACACTTGTCACTCGGTAATCTCTGCCTACCGTGCATGGGACTTGGCGTTAAGATATAATGACAGAAATGTTAAATCAAGTTTCATGATTAGCGTGCTTAGGTAATTATATTTCTTTTAGAAATCGCTAGATTAGCTCACTGTAGAAATAGCAACTGCACCATTTTTATTGCATGTCTTTCAATTTTAATATAATATTAGCGACCCGCTCTGGCTTTGTTCCGGCGCAGTGTAGTTAGAAATTGTTAAAATTATCTGTATTTTCTTTCTATTATAATGAATACATATAATAATACTGTAGAAATATAAAACTTGTTTTTGTCAAACAGATTTTGTTGAAATTTGATATATTTAAAGGTACCACCGAGCAATTTTCGTAAAGTTTATTTATACTAAACGTCACGGTTTAGAATAAACAAACTAAAATTTTCTGAGAGTGACCCAAGCAGATGAAGTCCCTATTCTTTAATCACTCAACCTATTGATAAAAATTGCGGTATATTCCGTGCGTAGTTTAAGATCTAAACGTTTGTGACTTTGTTTTATACTATATTAATTATTATAGAAAAAATACTTATGATCGTAGAGGTTAGAAAAAACGTTAGTAAAAAATGACAGACGTACGGTTTTGTGGAAAAATATGCTAATAGGGATTTACCGCTTTTTCCTGCCACTGTTATGTCGGTATTTGGCAAGTTTTCTAATCTGGAGGATAGAGTAGCCTGTAAGCTTGCGCACCGGCTACAGACCTATGACATCTTACAGCAGTGTCGCTGTCTCAGGTTTTAACCTGCAAGGGAAGGAGATATAACCTATATAGTGTTTTACACACACAGAAAGACGCACACAATACTAATGTAGTTTTCAGGAAGTTTCCATATTATCCTTACAAACACACTTCCATAGTAGTAGGGAAACTCAGAATGCTGAATGTGTAAGTCAATCGAGCGCAATGGGGACTTGTTGGATCTTGACGATTAGGTGACGGAGAAAAAATGTCACATGACATTTTAGCGTAGAAGGGGACGACTAAAAGCAAAAAAAAAAATTAGTCGCTTGATTTTATTCGAGCACATCTGATATTAAATCTTTGCCTTACGCCACGCTCAAAATGACAGATTTTTTAATATTCACTTATTGGCATGTAATAAACTTACCATGCCTTAATCTGGCGTGCTAGAATATTTATAAACCATTTTTTTAAATATTCCATCCTACAGGCGCGCATCCATATTTGATGGAGGTGTTTAACGAAAGTCAAAGGTATCTCTCATATCTTAATCTGCTGCGCTCGAGTAACTACATCTTGGGCTATTGATAAAAACAATTTAATAAATTCGACCCTCAAACTCGTGTAGGTACATTGATAAATTTAAACATTTTATAATATTAACTAATTTCTAAATATTCGCTTGTCATAATATTATTTGCTATTTTCGATATTCTAAAGTTATACTTTGTAACATATACTTTGTAAGTGTTACAAGTCTGCAAACGCACTCTGTGGTTGTTGGACCAAATATTTGTATATAATTAGCGTTTTTAAATGTTATTTTATTTTTTATAAGCATTTATCATCTTATTATAGACTTCGAATATGGCTTACAGAGGTGAATTAAGATAATTCTGAATAATTTAAGAAATCGGTTGATAATTTAATAGAAATTTATCAACTTGACAAATCGTAGTTGCTTACGCCTCTGGCAAAAATTTAGATAAAAAAGTCATCTCTAAAGTTGGTTTATGAACGATTAAATGTTGTGATAACGTCATAAGAAAACAATGATAAAAATTGCATAATTTTATGCGTCACAAGCTAAACACTTAAATTGATAGCGCCTCTATCGCTCGTTTCGCGTTCTCGCTTGCACGAGGAAAGTGACAATGAGTCACGCTTATTAGTACGCGCGGCCGGTGGTCATCGATTTACAAGATGTTATCGCGTCAAAAAGTAAATATTTATCCACACTTGTAAATAACAATTGTACTTTTCCACAATAGTTGGATTGTAGAAAAGTAAAAGTGTTATTCGCAAAAGTGTATAAACAACGGAATTTCACCAAGCGCGAACGATGGAAAGTGTAAATTCTAATAATTTATCAAATTGGTAGATTGAAAAGCGGTATTCTAAGTTTATTAATAAGTATGGCTTTACGCAATTAGGACAAGTTTAGAGCACAAATTGTAGAATTTTAGGTACGTAGGTACATTTTTAATCAATTTATTAGTGTAACTTATTTAAATACAAAATTGTTTATTCTATGAACACGTAGACTATGTAGTTTTGTAATTGTAAAAAGCACGATTCGTGGATGTGAGGTATTTGTTTGTCGACAATCGACAACTGTAATAACGGCAAAATGTATGGAGTTGCTTATTAATTAGTACATTAATTTTCTTGAAAAGCCGACAGGCATTCTTTTAACCATCGTAACATTAATATAATATTATGTCAATTAAACTTCAAAGAATATTAATAAATTTTAAAGTACCTTCAGGCCTATTATCCTCGAAGGGGTAAGCAGAGGTGTGCTAGTATCTCCACGACTCAAGTCCAGTAGATATACTAGAACAACTAGTACTAGGGCCCATGATGTGATAGGTGGCAAGCCTATCGCCACTTCGGGCACATTCCAATCTCGGGCAATGTCATGCTTACTCAGAATAATAACTATTTTTTTAATTGTTAATTATTTAAAAAAGTTATTAAAATAAATAGAATATTAAAATACTACTAACATCGACTCCATACATTTTGTACATTAACTACAGTGATTGTCTATATTGTTTTGGCCTCCAAGCAGTTGAGGGACATATTTGCTAGCGCGTCGTAAGGGCTAGTTTTATTAAATGCCTTATAATATATTCCCTTAGGAATTTTAATGTGGCCTCGATGCTTCAGGCTGTACAAGCACAGCGAGAGCTTAGGCCATTCACACTTATGTTACTGTGGTATGTGTTTACATTTAACGTCTTAAAGCTTTCATTGGAAATTATTCGACCAATCTTTTTTTTAAAAAGGGTAATACATTTTCTGTGGAGCTCAAATGGAACACAGCCAGGTGATTTGACAAGGGAATTGTTACAACTCTTAACCCTAAGTCAGAAGATTTATACCAGGTGTTGACAAAACTCCTAAAGTTCCTCATTTGCATCCCACTTCTCTGTCATAGACCTTTTCCGATCCCGTTCCAAGTTCCAAGTTACCCGCAAAGACTCGCAAATATGTTCTCTAAATCCTAGTTTGTCTTTACTTCTCCCAATTGTGTTATTAGTTCGAAGTGAAAGTGCTAAAATATTTTTTAATCCAAATTTCAACAGTTTACAATTAGGGGCATAGTCAAAATCATATACGCTAATACATACCCTACATCGTGCTTGTATTCTGATAGCCAAATAATAAATAAAGTTACAACAAACTCTCGCCATATAGCGAAAGATTGTTGTATTAAGTTTTTTTTAAATTAATTGTTGGCCTAAGAACTCGCTGTATTTATTTTTATAAAATATTACTTTATAATTATTGTAGCTATAGGAATTAAATTTAAGCTTTTGCGTAAAATGTTACTGAATAAAGATTAAATGTTTCAATCAATCATATTCTATTTTGATCATTAATTATTAGGGTAAGTTTGGAAAATCTGTTTTTGTAATAATTTGAGAGTATGTGGATTTAAATCAATTTAAAAATAATATAAGATGCTCTGAAGTGAAAAGTTACACCATATCTGTTCTAATCTATCTTTCTAACTTTGTCTATAATTAAGTGGTTCTGTAATCAACTTTTATTAATTTCAATCTTATTGTATTTATTAATAACGGTAACTGAAACACTGGTGTATTTTGGACGTTCGTTTTTTTATATAGGTAAATTATTTAATTATGTAGGTGATAAATGTATTAAATTTGAATTCTCATTATAAGATTTGCATCCGTTATTCAAACTTTTACAATTAAGTAGCTTATTTTTAATATTATAAAACCTTAACAAAAGGTTCTGATGTAGAATACAGAACTTATCCGTGTATAATTCGTGCGCAATCAGAATAGGATGAAACCTTGCCAAAATATATTTTTTAAACGTATGTAAAACGAAAAATGAGATCTGACAGCAAAAAATAGACTAATTTATGTGATTAATGCCTTTTTGCCTTGTTAACGCTAACGCCACAGAAAATGTAAGCTAAGCGGTAAGATAACTACGAACATTTGGAATAATGCTTTTACAGAGACACTAGCATCCACAAGTGAAAACTGAAAATGGACTTAGTAGTGTAGCGTGTCGCGTAAATGAAAGTATCTGTCAGCATGTTTGTAGTTACGAAGAAAAACACTATAAAAATGTACCGCCTCTTTGGTCATATAGTTAGAACTCACTGCTAAAGACGCCCATGAATAATGACCCGGCTGCGGTTTGAATTCCCAACAGAAGAAGGCATTTGTGTGACAAACATAGATGTTTGCATTTCTGGTTTTGGGCGTTTTTTAAATTTGTTTCGGTATTTAAACATGTATTTTAATGTTGAACGTAACAAAGGGCGTTCAAATATTACGTAACCTTCCTAATCAACGGGCAGGTGAGGAAGGAGGGGGAGACGGAGGGATTTTACGTACATTTGTACGTACGTATTTGTGTATGTAATATTTTAAGTAAATAGCCAGGGAAATAAAATCTCACAATTTGGTAACACTAGGTAAAAATTATCACATAGATTAACTTCATGATTCATGATTAAGAGGAGGGTGTAAAAAAATCGTTACGGTGCTACACAAAAAATACATTACGTAATACTTAAACACCACTCATATCTCAAAAAAATAACTTGCTGACTTCAAGGTCAAATCAAATCAAATATCAAATCGTCTTAAATGTGCAGTGCTATTTATTTCAAAAAAACATATATTTATTATCAATTTATCTCATTTATTATTGATGATTTTGATTACTATAAGACTACACAAAATTACTCCTCCGATTTCATTTAAATGAGGACACGACAAGTTCAGCGTATGTAATTACATATTTTAACTATTAGGCCTAGTTGTCATACAGATTTGACTTATACTGTGGTATGGCTAGCCGATTGATCGCGAGTGTCTCGGTTCCAAAGGTCACATTCAATTCTAATGGCGCGCGGATAATTTCTTCTAAATTTTAAAATTAGAAAACACTTTACACACTTATTTCTACATTATAATATGCAATAACTTGATAATTAGATTAAATTTTACTCTTTAGTCACAACGCTACAATTTTTTATGCTAAAATATATCTATTACATTTAAATGTTTTTTTAATCTAAAATTAGGATCTGTGACCAGAGTTGTAGCTAGATGGACAAGGAAACCGGTGCATAGAGAAAGAATTGGGCCTTCACTCCCTCTTTCTACGTAGCTTGAACTTATATTCTTCAAAATTATAGGTAGGAATAAACATAGGATACAGTGAGTTCAGCTCATCATTAGTAGGCTACCCTCTCTTTTAAAGCTTAGGTTAAAGGGCCCCCTGAGCTCCGGGGCCCTGGTGCACGGCATCTCCCGGCCTATAGCTATACCACTGTCTGTAATCCGGGTTTTCTAGAAGAGGCTGTTGCGGTCAAGCGATTTTCGACGCTTCATTGGCGCAACACACACAAGTTCAAGCAAATTCTAAATCGCGATATTGCAGTTATTTACATCGCTAGCATATACAACTTACCATGCAGTCGAACCTCTCCGGATCGTTCTTAACATGACCCCCATGACATGACATGACTCGCTGGTCGTCTTTGCTGGGCTTCCCTACATGAGGTTCCACCTGGCAGGTCGAACCGCACGGGTTGACGTGAAGACAAGGGTGGTGGGACACAATTTTACTCCAAATTGGAAATAGTCCAACACCCGAAGACCTGTCCGAATCTTCGGACAGCGGTTTGAGACCAGGGCTAGAGGGATTATCCCTGAAACCCTTTCCCTGCCCCCTTACGGGGGTAAGCGATTACTACGGACCTGTGGCTCATAATTTTTCTAATTTTTAGTAAAGTAACAGCTGAAGTTTATTATAATATTCTTTTAGCATTAGTCATGTAATATTTTGTATTATATTGTTAAGAGATAAGAAGATTTAATGTATCGTCATATGCGAAGTTATAAAGTATCCGGTTATGCCTGTTCTTGTAATAAAAATAAAATAAATATCGTCACGCCCATATGTTTTCCAAAGTATAGGCAGAGGTACTAGTATATACCCAGGATTAGCCGACGATATTACGTCACATAATGTTTATACTAGTATGTAGTATATACCTCTGCCTACCATTTCGAGGACATATGGGCGTGACGATATTTATGTATTTATTTATTTTATTTATTTTATTAATACTCTTAAGGTTAGGTAGTGACATGGGTTTTATTTTATACTTGTCTGCAAGACAAGTCTGTGACCGGAACTATTATTTGTTTGTAAGTATTAGATTATAACCGTTAGCATTAGCACATATATATTTTTTCATGGCTTAAATTTTTAATACGGCTAGGATTTCGTTTATAATTTTTTTATTTACCTTATGAAAGACGACGGTCTGGTATTTGCTAGCTTGCACTGTACTTTCTTGCTTACTTCCACCTAATTCTTTCTTACTCTGACTTAACATTTTCTTTCCTATTGTAAACTTATCAATATTATCAACCCTATCAAATTTAACATTGTTTATATCAAAATTATAGTCCAAAGATTTTAAGGTTCTTATATTTGTGGTTACACTATCACAAACACCAGGTAACACAACATTCTGTTCTTTATTTATTTTACGTTTAATATTTCCAAGATTAGCACTTTTCCTAATAATAGTTTTGACGTCAATATCATCGCCATCTAGATTAAATGTTTTGTCAAATTGAATAGGCACGATTTTTTTATCGAGATCTTTTATTTTGGCATTTTTATATAGTGGTTTTACAAATCTGAAGTTGTTTTTAAATTTTTCTTTGATAGATTTTTTCATGTTGGTTTCCCTAAAATCCAAGGCTGACTAAAGCTTGCGTATTGCGAGATAGCGTGCAATTAATCATCGTGTTCCGGCAGGCTTTAGACCGGAGGCACTAACATGAAACTTTAGCTCGAAAGTGGGTTACAATTACAATTGCATATTAAGCTTTTGTTTATTTGGTGGAAATCATTGTTGTGGTGTAACGGTACGGCTGTCGCCTGTTAAAACCGCTAGCCGGTTAGGTCTCGGGTTCAATTCCCAGGTCGGGCAACTTTTTTTAAAATATTTTTCAGATTATTCTGAGTAAGCATGACATTGCCCTGGATTAAAATGTGCCCGAAGTGACAATAGGCTTGACACATATCACATCATGGGCCCTAGTACCTAGGCTAATCGTGGGTGTTCTAGTACATCTAATGGATTTACGAGTCGTGAAGATACTAGCATACCTCTGCCTACCTCTTTCCGGATAATAGGCGTGTAGGTACTCTTAGTAACCATGTTTCCAAACGACGGATGTTTCTTTGTTTTACTTTCATATTTTCATACAAAAAAGTTATTTTATCAAAAGCCTGTATTTTTGAATTCGTTATTTCTTTTCACATACAACTGTCCCTCATGACACCCTTACATTACGCCTTTGAATACAATAGGTATCCATTAGGGAAATCAAAAACATTCGATTTTATACTATGCAATGAAATCCACATAATGCGATAAGCCGTATCGCGGTTTATAGAATTGGGTACTTACATTCGTGAGTGTCAACAACGTATCTTTTATAGAATATTTTATTAAACGACCTCATAAAATTCTCAATTCGGTCGTAAATTACGTTTTATGTAAGTAACCACATGTTTTAAGAATATAAGCTAAACCTGAGACTTAATTCGTCGAATTATTTTTTTTTTGACAAATCACACATGAAAATCTTTAAAAAACATCTTAAAATTAAAACACCTGTACTGTTTTACGTATCACTTATA
>DVZN01000756.1:0-11807 GCA_018237365.1 Caria ino melicerta
AGAATTTACTAAAGAAAGGAGGATAGGGTAGCTGGTAAACTTACTTTTGCACGAGGCCTAACATCCCAGCCTCAGGTTGTCAACGCACTATTGCCACCTTAAGTGTCTATAGGCGGCGCAAATTTCTTACTATCAAGAAATCCGTATGCTTGTTTGCCTTCCAATATTATAAAAAAGGAAATCAATTAAGACATTTTCTGTGATACATTTGAAGTTTTGAAAAAATAATATTACATAGGTTCCTTTGTGGAAAATATTATACTAGTCATTGAACAAAATATATGGCTATTTATGTAGGTACCTTTAGTTCATCTTTCTATGCGTTATAGGTTCATATTCTTTGATCATAGTCGAACATAAGATCATTTTTATTAGGACAGAGCATAATTGCTAAAAAATAACAAAGTCATTCACTTTACAAAGCTTTTTATATTTGATAATATACATTTTTACATATAATACAAAAATATTAATAGAACCTACCTTATAATAATTATTATAATAAAAAATCTGTAAAATTTATACAGTTGTAATATTTAAACTATATACATATTGCACTCCATTTGTCAAGAAAAGTAAACAAGTTACTTAACTAAGCTAAATAATAATTTGTAAATTAATTTCATCCCAATGTATAAGAGAACACAATTGGTCAATAGAACTGCCAAAAATATACTTATATAATAATATCTTTATGCAGTACCGTCTTTGCCATAAGGGCACACGAGGTCAATGCCCAGGAACTCCATTCTCCTGAAAGACTGACAATTTCTCTTACATTTATTATCAATAAATTTTTGCCAGAAATATTACGCTTTTTTCACAAAAAAGTTGAAGATTTTACTCAACAGAAATTCAGAGAAATCATTATCGCAATCATAACCCAATCACCAACAGCATAGTATCCTTAGACATATTTTTTAGTACATATCTCATTATACATGTTAAAGATCATAGTGAAAATTTGTTTGTGATTTCTTGCGAATCTGTGATTTCTTTTCATTCCAAAATGACCCTAAATTCTGGTGTGCCCTAGGACCCTGCTTAGTTTAAGATGGCCTTGCCTTAATGTACGCGTTCATGGGTTCGCGCCGGATGCAAGCTTGAGGTCTCTACAATCATAGGTTTAAGCTGTGCGTTGATCTATCAGTCACTCAGGACAAAACATTTTATATGTATAGATTAACAGAAAGTATTAGAAGAAATTTAAAGCATATTATCAAAATGTACTGATAAAAATTAAAAATTTTAACTTCCAGTTAATATTTTTTAAATAAAATTAATATTGGGGAAATTAAATCTCAACAGTCAATTTAAATGAAATGGATTAAAAATCATTAAAACTATTAAAATTCGTCACTGGTAACAATAAGTCATATTAAAAAAACTAGAGTTAGTTTATTTTATTTTCCCTTAAATCCCAGCTACCTACCAAATTTGTGAAGTTATATAAAATTAGCTAAATATTCTAATATTAGTAAACTATTATTCATCATAATTTGTTACTGTTAAAAAATTCATTTCCCTTGTATGCCTAGGAAACTTGACTATTTTTTTCTGAATATCAAGTTTAATATTATTATTTTTATATTCTAGTGCTCTATTGACTATTAACTTATTAAAATCGTGAACATGAGGGTGATTTGTATACTCTTCAATGTTCATCCACTGACAGCTTCTCAATTCTCGATCAGATACAGTTATATCTTCAGACAAAGGTTTCATAAGCAAAAGGATATATATGTCTGAATTTCCATACATCATATTGTGCGAATGTCTAAATGTAATCAAAGAGACAAAGCTGCAATCAACCCCTGTCTCTTCTTTCACTTCTCTTACAGCAGCATCTAAAATGTCTTCTCCTAAAAAATATTTAAAATGTATTAACACAATGCATTTACGCATTAGAGAAATATTGTAGAACTGATAATATAAACTAATTCTATCTTTCCGCTCATGTTTTGTTTTTGTGTAAATATCAAATTTTATTAAACACTAGCTGTTGCCCACGGCTTCGCACGCATTTTTATTTCTAATTAAAATACAAAATTAGATTCAAGGCTCATGTTATCAGTCCCATAAACAAACTCCACTCTATTAGAATTTGACTCAACTCCACTTCATCCCATTACAATCCGGGTGGGATTGTAATGGGATGGAGTGGAGTTACCTGCCCCTCCAGATCTCTCCCCACTGTGTGGGTGGACCAGGCTCCACCCCCCCTCCATTCCACACCACACTATCCAGGCTCCACCCCCCAATGTCTCCACCATCCCCATTCCACTCCTTGCCACCCTACCCCACTCATCTAAACAAACCCCACCCACCTCAGCTTACTCCTCCTTACCCAAACTTTCACACAAAACAAGAATAAATATATTACTACAAATTTATGAATTATGACCTTTTTTGCCCACTCCCACAGGAGCCTCTTAAATAAGATGGGACAGGCAAAAATTCTAAAAATCTTAAGATATGTTCTGCTGCCCATTTTTAGTCACCTGGGCTATTTTTTTTAAATATCTTCAATACACAGAATTCACTCCTTTACACTTTTATTATATGTATAGATAATCATAGAGGTGAATTACGAAAAACTAGCCACTACTGTGGCGGCTTTGCCTACCTCTAATTTTATATCCACTAATAATCTGATTTTGATAAAAAATAACTTGTCTTACATAAGTAGCTATTAATCATACAAACTAACTCTTTTTAATAATAGTACAGAAATAAAGACGTCACATTAAGTACACAAACCTTTTTCTACATATCCACCAGGCAATTTCCAATGAGGATAATCATAATTCTTTTCTGATATAGCCAGCAACTGATGCTTCCTATTTATCACCAAGGCTCCAACACCAAGATTTGTATGGCAGGCTGGAGGTAAATTTGGTTCTGAATTCACTGGTAGCCACTTGTACATCGTTAGGAATTCATCTCTGGCATGGTGAAAATTAAAACCTTTCTAAGAATATCAAACTTGTTTAAATTGGAATATAATTCTAAAATTTTATATCATCACTGGAAATACAAAAAGATAAATCTACCACAGTTCTGATGCCATTAAAAATTGTGAAGGGAGCACATTTCTAAATCACATTTATAAAAAACTCATGACAAGTTCATGTTCTGTGTAATACCATTAGTACAAGGCTTTTTGTTTTTTCAGTAATGACATAATTATGGGATCTCCAAACTTATTACCTTGACATTGGTTCATTTACATTAAGATCATACTCAATCTTTCATGACAGCTTGCCTTAGTATTTTCCTTGGATTAGTAGCACCACCTTACCTATTCCTGATGCCATGATATAGTGCTTGCTGATGGTGTGTTACAATTTGAAGGATGAGGTACCACCCGGTCAACTTACTTTTGCAAGAGGCCTAACATTGTAACTTCAGGTGGGTAATACACAATTAATATCTTTGGTGTTTATAGGCCTCCTTGCCCACTTAAAGTAAGCTCGCTCTACTCCTTACAAATAATACTGAGCTACAAGAATACAAGAATGGTAAAATAGTCTACATTACTAACTTTGGAGAGGTCAAATAGCATGTAGTTAGGAGATCCCTGATATAATTAAATAAACTTACTTTAGCCAGTATAGGGACATATGCAGCATCATTGATGTGAACTTTAAACCATATACATCTTTGTTTCTCTTGTGACCAATGTTTTAATGATTCTAGAATGTAAAAAGAAAACTGTTAAGTGCAGAACAGTTTTATGAAATAAAATTTATGATGTTACTAGCTGTTGCCCGTGGCTTTGCACACACTTTTATTTTTAACAAATTCTTCTCAATGTCTTTTGACTTTACTTCACTCCACTCCACTTCACTTAACCTCATGCATTTCATTCATTCATTCATTTCATTTCATTCCATAGCACACTAACTACCCGATTACATCCCACCGTGGCTGCCCACTCGTCCCCCCCACAACCCATTCACATCTGCTCCCCCATCTTACAAACAAAAAAAAATTAAATTGGACTACATGTTAATTACGACCAATTTTTAATTTTGTGTTTTCGCTCTCTTCCACAGGAACTCCTTAAGTTAGCGGGATGAAAAGTATCCTATAATCTTTCTCGGATCATAAAGTCTGCCTCAGCCAAATTTCGTTAAGATTGGTCCAGTAGATTTGGCATGAACCTCCGCCGGGGTACAGACAAACAGACGAAAATTCTAAAAATTTCAAAATATGTTCTGCTGCCCATATTTAGCCGTCTGGACTATTTTTTTTTGATAATATTTTTAATGCACAGAATTCACTCCTCTACACTTTTATAATATGTATACATAGATTGGGCAAAACCCCCACACAGGTTTATGGGTCTACGTCCAGCAGTTAACTGAAATATACTTAAGAATTAATGAATATTATGACTAATATTTACAATCTTGATTTTGTGATAAGACCTATTTAATTACACCTAGGTGTTTTCTATTATATTTTTCAATTACATCCTCTTTTTTATTAAACTGATACCAAACATTTTAAAGATATTGTTAGGTCTAAACATAGTAAAAAACCTGGTCCTCTTCTATTTTTCTGGAACACGCTAGGTTGGTAAAATAGCGATATTAATGTGTATATCACCCATAACTATTAACAATTCCAGATGTGAAAAGCAAAGACTTTATAGTAGAGCAATACAAAGTGTAAGTTACACACATCTTTTTACTTATTTTGAGAAGGATCGTGAAATTCGAGATGAATGTTGCACAAATTGGTCTTATTCTGTAAAATACCTAATCACATGTCACGTTGTAAGGGAAAGTAAACCTATGCTCGCCTTTTACGAGCTGCCTGGCAGGAAGGCAGATGGTCTATTCTGCAAAGGAGCCCGAACAATATGGGGAGATAAATCACCACTTAGTATAAAATAAAGTTGTTTAGCATCTGTCTGTCCCTATGTATGCTTAGATCTTTAAAACTATGCAATGGATTCTGATGCGGTTTTCTTTAATAATGATTCAAGAGGAAAGTTTGTATGTAAAATACATGCATAAAATAATAGGGAAACAATGATAATTTTAAAGGTGTCTAATGTGATGTATGTGAGAGACATTCTGTAGTATATTTAGTATCAATTTTGCACCCATGCAAAGCCGGGGCAGGTTGCTAGTTAGTGATAAATGTCTAAAAGTCTATTATAGAGTCAACATCATAATTTTGTTCCAGAATGTACATAAACCTGACAGAAAAAAAAATGCTGTTTACATGTTAAAAATAACCAGAATGATACTATATACTTTAAATTTAAAAGATAAAACTAACCTTCCAAATCTTCAGAAAATGTTTCATTTTTACACTCTTTCGTAGTGTCTACTGTAACACCTTTAAAAATGTCTTTTTGTCCAACAAATTTTTGATATATAGGCCATTTCTGACATGTACTTGAGATATTTCTGTGAAATTAATAACATTTTATGTACCTAAAGCGAAGTTTGTTTTTGGTATTTTTGCAATATTTTGATATACTCTAAGAGTGTAATGTTTACAGTGGCCTAATCTATACACAAATAAAATTGAAGTGTCTGTTTGTTTTATTAAAATAACCTCTTTTTACTACATGCATATATGTATGTACTTATACCAAAACGACTATTTTTACAATTTTGGTCTGTATGTTTGTTCCAGGTAATCCACGGAACGGCTGGTCCGATTTTGACAAGACCTTCACTGGCAGATAGCTGATGTTATAGCGAGTAACTTAGGCTACTTTTATTTTCGTAAATAATTAGGGTTCCGTGCAAAAAATAAAAGCATCAAATGTGTAAAAGACCCAAACGGGCGAAATCGCTGTATTCAGCTAAATCACTTCATAAAAATCCAATAAAAAGTTTAAAATGGAGGAGATAAAAGGTTAAAACGTTTTAATAGTTTTTGAGTTACAAAAAATATACACAAGCCTTACCTATATGGGAACCATCTAATTATACTGGTAGTTTTATTGTACATTCTGTAAATAATAAGCATATTTTCTCAGTTCTCAATTAGTTCAACTCAGTGTTCATTCCAAACTTCTAAAAACATAAGCTTGTAGGTTAAATTCAAGTCAAGTAATTCACTGAACACACAATTGTAATTGGACTTCTAAGTTGACAATATGAATGAATGGGTAATCAAATTTTAAATGTTAATGAAACAGTATTGAAATAAAAACTTAATAAGCTAACTTAATATCATAATTCAGTAAATAAATAAATATGTACATTACGTACATACTTCGATGGCATATTCTGTATCTGTCACAGACTAATTAGAGTACGTATCTGTAGGCATATTCAAAATGTCAATTATTGTCAAATGTCTATACTCAAGTCACTATAATCTGTGGCTGTGGCACAGTTACAGACCACAGACAACTGATGCACTGACAGAACAAAAGGTATCAAGCGTCTACTTCTAGTCTACTTCAACGTTTCCTGACAATCTAGCCACCGCCAGCGCCTCTATTTGCTGTTGTATGTAACTAAAATGATTTTAAAAGAACTGCTACTGTATACTAGATAGCGCTAGTTTCCATACATTGAATCTGTATAGTTTAAATATTTTATGAAAAGCAAAATAACATGTGAATAAAAATGTACACTCTGTTCACTCTTTTTTTTTACAAATTACAATATTTGCCAGCTACTGTGGTTTCGCAACTACACCGGATGTTTTGGGCGAACAGAGTGCTTAACCTGAGACTGCATTATTTAAGAGTGCATTATTTATCGCCCATACGAAGGGTTATCTTCTGCGAGACCAAACCTTGGCTTAGTGCTGCGTTCTGACTACTGAGGAGTGGGATATCAGTGGCTCGCCGCCCGGCTTTAGTCACTGGACGGAAAAGGGGCCTTCGTCTCCGAGACCGGCGGCGGCGGTGTAGTGTGTTTTGTGTATGATTGGTACTTAAGAGATCAGCATTTTCCGCTGTTATTGGATCGTCGAGATTTACGTCGGGACATTATGGGGCCTTCTATGCTTTGTCGGCACACCTTACTCCTTCCATAGGTGGAAAATAGATCCGTGGAATATATTGCCGAGGTTTGGTCGTTTTTATCTATTTAGAAGTGAAAATAGATAGACGTTTTGATATATGTAGAGATTCCTGGCAACCAAAATCAGTACCTATTTTTATTACAATATTGACTAAGATATTTTTACGCTGTATTATTACATTATACAGATGTCGTCACGCCCATATGTCTTCGAAAAGGTGGGCAGAGGTACATACTACATACTAGTATACACCCACGATTAGCCGACGGTGTTACGTCCCATGATGTGACGGATGGCAAGTCCGTCGTCAATCAGGCACATATCCAATCCCAGGCAACGATAAGTTTTTCAGAAAACTGAAAAAACTCATAGAGAACAAGTTGCCCGGCCCAGGAATTGAACCCAGGACCTCTCGCGTCATTGTCGGACACCGATACCACTCGACCACAGAGGTGATTTACAAAAAAAATTACTTTATTTAGTGACTATGACACAGTAATATTTTATTACCTATAAATATACTCGTCAAATCAATCACTGACATAAATACGAACTTCGTATCATATTTTTATGTCGTTGGTTGACATTGTGTCAATTTAAAAATATACGTGTTTTTAGTGTCCGTGATTGACAAGTATTTTATTTATATGTAATTTCGAAATGATTGCTAAATGTTCAAAATTAGCACCCCTGGACATATTTTTAAAATGTCGTTACTACTGAATAATTAAGATAAGAAAAAAATATGTAAAATATTGTCTGTGCTCAGCTCTCGGTAGAGAGTATAGTTATAGTATATGTTCTGTGGTGCTCAGTGGTAAAACAATTGCGCGAAATTTAAAATGTCATTTACATTGCCATCAATGTTTAGCAGTTTATAATTTTATTAATGTAGTCATTGTCTTTTTTATAAATAAAATCTATATTTTCTGCTTCAGTTCTAATCAGCAGTTAGGACTTACGAATTATTCTTATCTAAGTATATCGGAAATTGTAAACTTATTTCTAAGTCAAACAAAGACCTTGAATTGTTATCAAATTATCTAATATTTCTATGTGATGTCAAGCAATATGTGCTACTCCAAACTATAGCATTATATTTGTGTCATTTTCAATTCATTGAGATTTATTTTGCTACGCAATTTTACAAGATGACTAAAACCTTCAATGGTATTTCAGACAGATTTAATGGAGTTACAGTGGATACACAAAAAGAACCTTCTGCAACTAGCGAGTTTTTTGATAGATTGCAAGGTAATGCATGTGTTTTCGATTCCTAACTTTGATATATGTCTATCAAAAGTGAGCTTAAATCAAAGTTTCATGTTACTGCAGTTTTATTTTAAAAATGATGTTCTTGTACTGGCTGTAATTGATAAAATAATAATAGTAAAATAGTCTTCAATGAAAAAGTATGAAAACTGTGTATTATTTCAAATATATACTATATATACTAAAAAAACACAAAATTTAATAATTGACATTGTTATAAATTTTATATTATAAAGTACCTACAGGTAAACATAAAATTGTATACCAAAGGTAAGCATTTTAATTGCTAATATGGTTAGTAAATTAATGTTAAACTAAAACTAATTTCAGAGTCATTACAGAAGTGGAATGAAGAAAATAAAAGATGCATATGGTTTAAAGTTCACATTAATGATGCGGAACTAGTACCAATACTTGCCAAGGTCAGTGAATTGTTTAAACTTAATACATATGTATGATCTAAATAAATCGAGTGTTGGATCACCAAACTAGAAGAGTCAGTATGTATAAAGTACATACAATGAAATTTAAAGCCAGTTTAGTGGTAGTAAATGTATAAAGATGGACTTAATGCTTTGATGGTTCTGTCATTTAGAAAGAATGGATGATGCAAGATTGATTAAATAGATATACATTGCGAATGTGAATGACTGTAGGTACCCAGGGAAACCTAGGTTGACATTTTATGACCAAATTGCCAGTATATTATCCAATGGTTGTGTCACATATCTCCAAAACCGTTATGTATGTATGAAGAGAGTAATGAATGTGGAGGAAGCTGGGCAAGTATATATGAGTCGTGACACTAGGCACTTGATACTCTTTGCCTACCCCGTAAGGGACTTGGTGTGAAGATATGTATGTTTATATATGTGTGTATCAGCGAAAGCAAACAAGCAGACAGATAAACCTTATACTGTAAGTCACTATTATCACAAACTAGGCGTCAGAGTTTAACAAAATGCGATAGCAACTCACCTGTAACAGCTGTCTATCGATAGATATCAATCAATGACAGATACCGTATACCATATACCTCTGACGAAAAGAGAAAATGACTGCCTGTATCTTGCTTATTTCTTTTCTATATTTTTATCTATATCAATGCAAGTCTATGGAGCGCAATATGTCACAGCAGTTTGTGTGGATTGTTACCAACACATTACTAATTCTGCTGACATAAAGTAAGTGGTTGCCATTGACGTGTTTCAGTTTGGAAAGTAAGGTAGTTTGTAAACTAACTTTGGACGAGGCCTAACATCCTGATCTCAAGATGGCAATGCACCTTTCCCATCTATAGTGTATATTCTCATTCCGGCCTGCACCTGTTTTGTTTGCCTTCCAATGTTTAAAAAAAGAAAGATTTATTTAATGCATTATATTTGATGTGACTCTAACCATTTATTTTTCTTATTAAACCCACTCTAATTTCAGGAAGGATTTAACTTCCACCATTCGAGAGATGATTTTGTTATGATGTACAAATGGTTGCCCAAGGATTCAACAGCAAATTTGCCTCCCGCATCCCATACCAATCTGGGAGTGGGTGGCTTAGTTATCAATAGTAATAATGAATTACTTGTTGTGTCTGAGAACTACATTACACAACCACATTGGAAGCTTCCAGGAGGATATGTGGAAAGAGGTAAGAAAAATAATTCATGCCAATTCAACACCTAACTATTTGATCTATTTATTAGGTATGGGGACCTAGGTTTGATTTTTGTAATAAACAGTTGTGTCAGTCTGATGTATTTCTGAATCTTGATGGTTCTTAAATGTGTTTTGGTATTTACAATACAATACAAATATTCTTGTTTACATTATTTACATTAGTATTGTTGCAGAACAATATTATAGCTAAACAAATAATCAAATTAATAAAATAAATAACTTGGCACCCGATACTCTTAGCCTATCTCGCAAGGGACTTAGCATAAATCCTAATGTATAAAAATAGTCACACTACTATATGTACTCCAAAAAAAACTGTACCGATTTTGATAAAATTTATAACTTGTAGTTTAGCCCAGCTTAAAATATCCTATATAGTTTTTGTCTCATGTTAAGTCAGAATGTGGGCGAAACGAAGTTCGCCAGGACAGCTACTAGACATATATATGTATTAATTTTTTTTTCTTTGGAAATAGAGTGAAACAATATTTTTTTCCAGTGATATTTAATCTATTCATCCCAGTATTAACTATACTAGATCTAGTACTACCACACATATTTTCTTAATTTTTTTTACAACTACAGGCCCGTTATTGACATGTGAGAGGGTAGAGGTGGTTTAAACCAGTGATACTTTCCTGTCATTGTATGTCATCAAAGATAAGCCTTAAATCAATGAAGTGCTAATTATTGGTCATCATTTTCTTCTCTTTTTCCCTTTTCACACCACTGCCAGCAATTTTGTGCAGAGGATTGAGTATTGTGGTGTGGCCTATGTCCAGCAGTGGGAAATTATAGGCTTATAATGATAATTTTCTTCTTCCTTTTCATCAAGAGGTCTCAGGTTGACTTTTACAAGTCTAACAAACTACTCACAGGTACTACAGGTTACACCTTTGTCTATTTTATTAAGCATTTTTTAGATATTGTAAAAATGTAATTTTATCTTTTTGAGGATATTAATATGAGCATTTCTACTATATTCTAGGCGAGGATATAAAAGATGGGGCAATACGAGAAGTAAGAGAAGAGACTGGTATACAAACGGTTTTTGAATCTATGGTCACTCTGAGACATGCTCATAAAGCGGGATTTGGCAATTCAGACATCTATGTAGTGGTGCTGTTAAGGCCAGTTAGTCTAGATATAGTAAAATCAGACTTGGAGATCAAAGCTTGCAAATGGATGAACATAGATGAATATTTAAATCACCCACATGTCCATGAATATAACCGTTTCATTGTCAAACAAGCTTTGGAGTTAAAGAGGCGTAAACTTAAGTTGAATTTGAATAAAAATCCGGTTACTTTTTCAACATGGACTGGAGAAATAACTTGTTTAACACTTGAAGATTTAGAGTGAAAAATCAATTAAATTCTTATGTGGGTATTGGGACAGTATCCAATTTAATACTATCTACTTTCTTTAAAAGTTTCAGTGTGAACTTATCTTTATTTTATTCTATAAGGTTATAACATAATGTTCTGAATTGTGGCACCGCTTGGAGCTGCAAACATTTCAATTTTCGCAAAAAAAAATCATAAATAATAGAATCTTTTAACACTGTATTTATTTAAATATTTTGACACTGTAACTACACAACAATTTGTAACTTTAATGTGAATTAATCCTAGGATAAAAATGCACTTTGCTTACCATAAAATAATGCTATGTTAAAAAGGCTAGTGAAATTATGTTGTTTGGGATTTTTAATTTAATAATTAGTGGGAAGAATTATAAGAATTTTGAATTAGCCTTTTTATATACATATATACATCATACATTAGCCTATTGCAGTCCACTGCTGGACGTAGGCCTCCCCCAAAGTATGCCACAGGACACGATCTCCCGCT
>DVZN01000757.1:0-11786 GCA_018237365.1 Caria ino melicerta
GATCGCCCAAATGCAGGTCATTACAGTATTTATTTCATTTTAAATGTAATTATTTTGTCTTACGACACTTGTTTACGCTAGTAGAATTTGTTCGAGGCTAACTTGACATAGATATTCAGTCTAGCGAATTTATTATTTATCAAATTACTGTTAAAAATAAACAATTTCCTTATCAAGTTGTAAATTTTTGATAATCTTCGTTTCAAATGGTTCGATTCCCACCGTACACACGCTAACTTGTTAGTGTCCTTGTGCCATACACTATCCAGCCACAGCTATGGTAACCGCACCACCGTAAGTCGTAAATTCTATCGTCAGGTGCAGAACACAAATCGGCCAACGAGCGCCCAGCCAAAACTCGAGGCGCGTTCGCGCACGTTCGCGAGCGGCGCTCGGCGTACCACCGAACAACACACGACGCACGCGAACGCGAATGCGCACACGAATGCACACGCAAACGCGCACTCGCCCGCGCCTAAAATGTCGCCACCCAATGATACACCCAGGTCAGTAAATATTACAACTAGTTGTTAGCCGCGGTTTCACCCGCCTTTTACTGCACTTGAGGTTTATAAATATCCTACAACCTTGAACTATCACATGCCAAAAGAATTTTTCAAATCCGTTAAATATGTCATGAGACTACGGCGTTCATTCAAACTTTTCAGCTTTGTAATATTAGTATAGATTACTTAGCATAGAATCATGATTAATAACAAACAAAGAGGTTAGGTAGATCTTTCGCCAAAAGGGCAGATGAAAGGAAGTAGCTGGCAACTGGATAAAAATAGCCCAAGATTGAGAATAATGGCCGTTTTTGAGGTTTCATCTATTGAAAGGATTCATTAAAAAGGTTTTACATATTAAAAGAGAACGATTCGAAAAGAAAAAAATGTGTATTTTTTTGTATAAAATTGCCTGTTTTCAATAGTGGTATTTGATACATACATACGATATGTATAATATTCACGCCAAGTCCCTAACAGGGTAGGCAGAGAGTATCGAGTATTCGATACTTACTGCTTGAAAAAAAAGTTATTATCATAACAATGTTATGTTTTCGTATAACAACCATTTAAAGAAATAAGGAATCGATTTTAGATATATCAAATTTGAGCTCATGGGGGGACTCTAAACCATTTTTGCATTAATTAAAGTATTTGTCCTGTTTGTCATTTTTAAAGCTGTAATCACTCTATGTTACAAGATGTCTATCCATCTTTATCACTAAGAAAGTAACTGGTTAAACTTATTTCGGAGAAGGTAAAGCTACCCAAAAATTGTATTTGCTATTGCAAATATTTATGCAAAAATGACCAAAAAATCTAGGAATGTATTTTAATAGCTGCCTTGTTTGTCGAGTGATTAGTATATACCGAAAGACGAGATCCTCGGTAGGGAGAACCATTTATTTGAAGTAGGTTGAAAAACGTTCGTAGGTTTGGGTATTTATTAAATTTATTTATTTTATATATTAACCTATTTATCTGGCACCAATATTACTTATACTCACAAACCAATTATTTACTAACTTTCAAGTTACATTATGTAATTTGTCCAAGAATTTATGTATTTAATTACGAAATTAGGTTATTACACATATTTCTTAAAAATAACATTAAATGTAAACTGCTGTCTTTCAAAACCATGGTTTTTAACGTTGATTAATGGTTTAAATACCGTTAAGCCGATAAGCAGTTAAAATTTAGAAAATGTATATCGGGATCAAATAAATACATATTTGTTGATTTTGTTTGTTGTTGACATTTGTTGATGATGTTACAATATTTTATTTAAGGTACCACACACATTCTTCAATTATGACGATATATTTATTTCAATGGCATTATGTAATGCTCACCTAAGGAGCTATTAGGTAACTCCTTAAGATGGGACAAATTAGTCTTTGTAATGAATAACAAAAACCAATATATGTGTACCCAACACATGACAATATTTGTAAACAAAATACACTTAATATTTAAATTATCAGTGTAATGTTTTAATGTTATAATATTTAATATTATCCTACAATATGTGCCAAAGCTATAATTGACAATGATAACTCAAAGCCTTAATTAAAAAAATATATATCTACCTACCCGCATTAGAAAAAAACATCCATATAATTATTAATCCTAAAAAATTTGGCACATATTGTAGGAATGTATGTTCTAAATTTAATTGAAGATTTGCATGCTGATGGTCATACAATATGAATTTATATAAAAAAATCGTTATTCCCTAATTAGATGTGAAATAACATGGATGCATGAGTGGGATTATTATGTCAAAGGCCGGATAAATTTAATATATTATAGACAATGTATTGGGATATTTTTTTGTGATTGGGTATTAATTTGATCTCGTGGTTAGATTAGATTTTACCATCGCATTTCTTAATTAAAAGCGAATATTAACAGGTTGTAAAGTTAACGTTTTTGTGTCTAAGATATATTATTATTATACATTAATAGATGTTTCCAAAACAAGAAAAGATGTTACTAAAAAAGTTTGGTAAAGCACATGTGAGACCCCTGGACCCTGGTATTGCAATTGTTTGTGCAGGAGGTAGTGTTTATTTACCATCAGACTTACCACCTACCTACTTGCTCGTTTGCCTTCTTCTGTTATTAAAAAATACCCCACTCATAGTTTGAATTTAGATATCAAATATGGTTTTGGGAGATTTTGTTGTCAATAAAAAAATTCAGGGAGAAATTCTTAAAAATTTAGAAAGTTTCTAATAATATTTAAACAGTTTTAGTGGTGATTTCGTCCAGTGTTTTTTTAATGTGTTGAGTCGCTGTATTGTTGTATTTTTGAGATTAAATATTTGTTTTTGGGCGTGATGGGCAAATAATAATTTGAAATGGGCTAAGTAATATCTGATATTACGAGTATTTACCGAAATCCGGCACTGACATACTTGGGTTAAACGGTAACTAACAGCATGCAATGATTACACGCGGCTGGACAGCGCGACGCCCGAGAGTAAGAACGGTTGTACCTCTACAAACGGTACTGGTACAACTGGTTCCACCCAAACAGCGGCCACCAACAAGACGCACGTGAAAAGCGCCTCCATATCCTCAGCCACGGGCGCTTCGCCCCTCGGGGCGGAGGCCGCGCCTCACAACGCCTCAGCAAGGGACTTGGCTCAGCCGCGCCCGAGGTATTTTTAGCTCAATGCCAAAATCAATGACCTCTTTGAATTCGTGTGCCTGTATCAATTATCTATACTATACGGCAAACGCTTATTCCATAAAGCTCTTTTAAATTATGATTCTAAATTGCAAATGTGCAATAAAATGTATCAATAGCTTAACAAATATAGAAATATATAATTTTGCAATATCATAAGATAATTAATTAGTCACATTATCATGTAATGCAAAATTTTGTAAAAATTGTTGTAAGTAAGATGATGCCACTAGTAAATACATCAAAAGTTCTGGCAAAATTAATTTCGTCCTAAAATCCTAACAAATCCTGCCAAAGCTTATGCCACAATGACCAACAAAATGCCTTTAAAAATTATGCCATTTATAATTATTGTGTTGAACATTGGATTCAGAGAGGTCGGAATTCTGGCTTATGGTAGATCTTGTGTTCGCTTACCTGGTGATTTGCTGGGCACTGCGATTTTTTTATTGTTCACCCTAACATTTCTTTTTGTAATATAAAAGCGATACCTCGTAAGATATGAAATGCAGTCTGTACATGTAGTTCTAAATAATACTTAATATTGAATGAGGTGTAAATAGTTGTAGAGATCATTATTTTTTTAGTGTTTATTTTTATATATGTCACTGGTTTGACAGATTGTGTTATTTTTATGTCAGCTATGTAAATAAAAATATATTTCAAATTGCCAGTGACATCATAAAACAAATAAATATTTGACCTGATTTGCTTAATCTCTCATGCTTAGAGCGCAATATCGAAAAAAAATTGTTTAGTGCAAAATAGTTAACTATTTTTGCATTCTAGTCGGTAAAGCCGACTAGTATTCGGCTTCTTACATTATCTATAAAATGTTTATCTTTTTGTCGATCGATCTGCCTGTCTGTTCCGGGTAATCTTCAAAACGACAGGACTGAACTTGAATATTTCGTTGGTAGGTAGCTGAATTTACAGGGAGTGACCTAGGTTACTTCTATTTTAGAAAAAATATTAGAATGCGGCGCTGAAAAATAAGATTAATAAGATCTCTTTACAGCTTCACGCGGATGACTTCGTGAGTAACAACTAAATAAGTATATTTCTTTAGATTGTTAAGTACGCCAGCCAACTATTCGGCCTTTTTACTACCCACTAATCGGGCTAGTCAGCTACTCCTATTCTTAAACAAACTCTGGAATTAACATTCGGTATTTGGTCAATGGTCAACCATATTATTTCTCTCTTATTGAATAATTTCAAGTTTCTATTTCCTCATTTCTATTTTGGATCTATTGTGTAATTTGAATTATATTAAAGAGGTATCGTTTTAATAAGTAATAGTTATGGTGTAGGTTAAAATATATAGAAGAATGTTTAGTTTTCCTTCGTTCTTTGTTTCGTAAATATTGATTTTTAAACATTTTCAACATTTTACTATAATTTTTTAGTAATACCCAAAGTACCTCAATGGTTTAAATAGCAATGAAAATGTTTCATGAAAAGGTTTAATAAAGCCTAGCTATTCAAATCTTTATGTAATTACAATAAAAAAGTAACGGCTATAAAAATTAAAGTCAAAAGCGGTTTAGTAAGTCTATAAAAGTTATGACTTTAAAAAGCTTTCGCCGATAGTTAGTGCTTTTTTGGTATTCACTATTAAAAATAACGTTTGACTTGTCCATTTACGGCCAATCCCAATATCCTATCTTCGGTCGACAGTTATCTACTATAACCAAGCTAAGAATATGAACCTATAAGGCATAGAAGTCACGTTACAATCAAGAAACATAGACTGTCATTGTGTCACATAGTGTATAAAATCTTTTTAGTAATACCAAAGTACCTTAATGGCATATTTTTGAACGAATGAACACTTGTACTGTTTTACAAATCACTTTTCCTTTAATATTATTTTATAGCCTACCAGTTTCGCTTTTACAGCATCATCAGGGCTAAAAAGGCTTCATAGATAACATATATAAAATGTCTCATTATTGTACATACACACTGGTCATTGGAAAAAAGAGATGACTATCTTCCTTCTCGGCCTATAGGTTTATATCTTTTGACTTTAAGCAAAAAAAAACATGCGAAAATGGACAAGTAACTCGTTTCTGGAATAAAATAGGACAAAAAATAAAAGTTGTATAGTTTTTTGTTTAGTAGTGGTGTAAAATTTTACGTGTAAATATTTGAAGCATGTGCATTTTTTTTCTTGCGTGGGTTTATTTGTGATTTTCTAATATTTATTTTTTAGGTTTTTAAAATCCATTTCCTAAATCCTCGTTTGGAAATGGCTTTTGTGTATTCTTTTTTTTTAGTATTAATACTAATTTCTTAATCCTTGTAGCTGTAATATAAAAATATTAGTTTTGTATATGATATGGTACTTTTGTGAATGTTGTTTAGAAGTTAACCTTAGTTTTTAGATTTGTATGATGTGTTAATGAACTGAAAATGTAATGACACAATTTAAGGGCGTGTTTTGTTATCTGTAATAGAAATAGGTGGTTCATTTATATGATGACGAAATAATTCCTTACTTGCATGTTTTGCGGCACAATTGTAAATTTTAATTTAAGGTGGACACTGCTATATCTCAGTGATTTAATTTTTTTTTAATTTTCAAACCTCTTTTCTTTCTTTATTTTTTAAATTATAGTTCATCATCCAATAAATGTTTTACTTCAGAAAAGACACATTAAAATTCGCAAAGATTTTTAAACGGAAACGTAAAATTTTGCTTATGTTTGACCAAAAAAAATATGTAAGGATATAGTATTGTCCACTCATTTGAGTGTGTTTTTATTAATTTATTTACTACTAACATTATTGTAGATAACGTTATTTTTTATTTGTATATAGACACTGCAATGTAAAATGTAAATACACAACACTATATTTATTATATGTATTATTTTTAAACCTGGTAAACAAATATTTGTTTAAAATTTTAAGTTATTTTACAAATACCTACATTTCAATTCAATAAAGCATTAGTTAATAATTCCTTAGAAAACTATAACTATTGTTCACATAATTTAGTACCCAAGTATAATATGGCATTGTTAATAAGGTACTGTCTCTTATGTTCTTTAGATATATATTAGAATTTTAAAATATAAAAAATCAGAAAGGATAAGCAAAGTAGCCGTATACACTATCCGCTGCCCTGCTCGTTAGAGGTCAGCATAGATTAAATAGTTTACCAACAAGACTATTAGTGGTAGAATGTTGTTAAGCAAAATGCCCAGGTATCCATCGCCTTACATATATTCGCCGCCATTATGACATGTTATGATAGGTTCGTAAACTTGCCGATTAGGTCTAACGCTCTGGCTACGGCACAGCGATGCACCGACAATATATATGGTTTCTCGAGTGGCAATCCTATGTCCCTGTAAGGGGGCTGAAAGCCCTGAAATCTGTAAAGCTTTTGCTTAGTCTATGGTTTCATTAGGCACCGGTTGACACTTGTTGTAAGGTGGGGCTTGTGCGTATTCGATGCCATAAAGCATAACAAAAAACGACGAGGTGTTAGAGTTCTGTGGTGACTGCCCCGAGTGGGTTGTACTGCCTTACCATTTGCGTTTGTTTTGTCATGTTCCGGTTTAGAGGATAAGACGGCGTGTAAAACGCTAGAAACTTAATATCCTAAAGATCAAGGGTGGCAACGTATCATGAATGTGGTGTTTGTAGGCAGCGCGACATATGTTTGTACTAATAAAACGAAAATAACAAAATTTAATCGTCACATTAACAAAAGTATCAATTTCATTTTAGTCTTTTTTGATAGAACATGACAATGACAGTTTTTTTTCTTTTTTACCTACACCCTGTCACACAGCTATAGAATCCACTGGCAGTCCGCTTTCAAATTCATAAAACTATATTACTACTGTTTTGCACAAATTCGATTAGTTATGTTGGTAATACAAATTTTTCGTCGGATTACCTCTGTACAAGTACGAGTATGTGTCTGTTCTATTTATTAATTCTTCGAATCGGTGGAAATGGCCAACAGTAAAAGACAACTTTTACAGTCAGAAATCATCACTGGCAACATCTACTGGTTATTATTTTAGATTATTTTAGACTTTATACTGAGGTATTTGAGATTGAAATATAGAGTAGAATCTGTCAAATCGGCCACTAATAAAAACTAGCGGATAGCGGATTATAAGAATATTCGGATAACTGTATTGTATGGACAAATTCATAAACAATAAAATAAAACATTTTGCAATATATTTTAGTTCGTGTCGTACACAAGTATACAACAATTAAATAAACACGTAAGTATGCTCGTGATAATTTTTTAGCTACTGCTTGATCATGATGATGCGAGATGTAAAGGGATGACGGAGGCGCGGGTAAAGGTGTCAGATTATTATAGGCCGGACTATTAAATGCCGGATAAAAAAGATTCTACTGTATATCGTTACTCCTCTAATGCTACTCCTTCACTATTATTACTATTGGTTATACTTTCAAAAGCTCTCAATAATAAACGGTTTCAAGTTTGACCCTGCCTTTTACAGTTTAAACTCAACGTTAACAAGTGTTGGAGCGTCCGGAACGGGTACAGGAACAGCGCGCAGGGAGTTTCCCAACCAGCTCGTGTTCCCCAGAAATGTTCCCTCCAGATCGACATTTCACTCAGGTATTCAGTATTGTATTATGTATACTAAAATTATGAATAGCATTACCATTATTGTCATAACTTGTCATAAACGATGACAATGATTATTATAATCGTTACTCATAAACAACAATTATAATGATCATTATATTTAAATCATAATTATGTATATTAATAAATTAATGTTTCAGGTAACAATGAAACAATACAAAAAGACATCGAGGTCATGTTCATTCTTGAATTTGATATGAGACCATTGTAGAATTTTATGTAGACTCAAAAGCAAAATTTTCGAAATCGTTCCATTGTTTGAAAAATTATACCCAAGTTCATAATTTAATATATCTCCGTCCATAATATATCATCTTAATTATAATAAAGTATCATAACTTGACCGCTATCTCGTTATATGATAAAAAGTTATTATTGAACTATGAACCATGTTTTTACTATTGTAATCATCATTATAATCATAATCACGATTATAATTAGTATACGCAAATGCGCGCGCGAATATGATTATGTGCTTTATGCAATATGAAAAATGTAGCCAATGTCAATTTTAAAACTTGTTTATCTAGTGTTTAGTTAAAACCTACCACAAATGTCACCATGTTTTCTTTACGTTGAAAGGGGACGATATTAAACATAGTTATCGTAAATTTTAAAATATATCATGATCACCCTGTTACGTATTGGTCCTACTTCTTAGTAGAATACACCAACTGCCTTTTTTCCAGGCTGCTCGGAAGAGGCGAGCATAAGCTTACAGTCGCTAACACCGTCACCTCTAACTAGGTAGATACTAAATTTTGCAGCGGCTCGTCCGGATTGGTATTATCCAATTCTGCTGACATAATGTCATTACTTGCCGTTGCCGTATTCCGGTTTGGAGCGTAAGGTCGCTGGTAAACTTACTATTGCACGATGCCTAACACCTCGGTCTCGGGTTGGCAACGCTTCGTTACCTTTAATGTGTACAGGTGGCTTATCTGAATCTTACCATCAGGGAATCCATTTGTGTTTGCCTTTCGATATTATAAAAAATCTCGGGGAGACATAATCGACCTGCCTAATCCCTAAATAGTGAAACTCATTGAGAGTATATAATTACAGGCCAAACGCGGTCGCGTGGTGCAAGCGCGGGCGGCGCGTACGGCGACGGCGGCTTGCCCCACCAGCCAAGGACTTCGTTCTTCTCCAAACTCTCCTCGCGGTTCTCCAAACGGTCAGTACCACTCCATAGATAACTTTTTCACATGTATATTTCTCATTTTAGACTCATATTCTCCATTTCATACTCACATTCTCCATTTGCAACTCATGTTCTCCAATTCGTACCCGTGTTCTTCATTTTGTTCTTATTTTCTCCATTTTAGATATGTGTTCCCCAACTTATAATCATTTTCACAATTTTACAGAGACACGTAATTATAATATCAAACATATAAACACTTGTCACATAATTTTTTTTAGTCTACAATCTTTCAAATTCAAACTAAATTAAAGTAATGGAGATAAATAACGTAAATTAATAATATTAATTGTTATGATTTTGTGAATGCTATCTTCCCTTGTTCAATATCCAGTAATAAAATACACCAATATTTTTTCTACTAAAATTCAGAATACAATATACATATTAGTGAAATTTATATTAAACAAATTAACAATAATTACTTTTAACACTACCACATTTTTATTAAAATAAATAAATTTATATATGTGTCTCTGTAAGATCATAGATAACAAGCAATTTTCATTATAAAATAACCGCCACATCTTATACATTTTTGAATCCTACATATTTTATAGAATACAAAAAATATGAAGGCAAAAATATTTTTTTAATTATTTTTAATTTGCAATATTTGCAAATTAATTTAAAAAAGAAATGGAATTGTTTTTTTGTAATTAATAGAGACATTTATTCATATGAATTTAATGATAATTGTTATTACTTGTTATTTTAATTTGAAATATTTTTGCCTTCGTTTCAATGTCAACTATGTGTATATTACACACTAAACATATAGATATATAACGATATGTTCTCCACATAATATAATCTCGCTAGTACGCTTAACCACTAGACGCTGTGTAGTGATTTTGTAAACGATTTGTTTGATTGTTTTGTCAAGTTTTATTTTATATTTTTCTAAGATCGTACATCTTTCTTATTTTTTAGAAATTTGTGATTTAGAAACAAATGGTTCTGAAGTAATACATTTTCTTTTGTTCATGTCATATTTTACGAACTTAGTAAAAACTATTATTTAAAAAATATAATCAAGATAGTAAATTGCTTGATTAAAAATGATCGTTTAGGAATAAAATTGCGGGATTTCTATTTATTTTAATGTGTGACAATGCTGAACGTTACAAATTAACGTAACATTTAAAATTATATTTTTAACAGTCTCATGTAATATAAAAGTATAAATATTCCAATTTAGAGTCTATTATAGATCAAATTATAATGTTTTTTTTTCTTTATAAACAATATGAGTGTTCTGAAGTATACTCGTATGTAACATGAAAATCAACATGGTTGATACAAATTTACACATTTTCGTTCAAATTCACACTTTCTCGTTTTTCATTGTTGATATTTGAAAGTAAAAAAAATACTCATAAAAATGAAACTCGACTACAAAAAATTGTAATGTAACACTTTTTCGTAGTCGGTTTCCTTTTTATAAGTATTTTTTACTTTGAATATTTTTTACCGGGTTTCTTTTTTTATGAGTAAATTACACTTTTTCATAGCAGGACTTGTTTTTTCATTATATTTTAAACAAATCGCTTTCCATCATCGCTATATCACATAACACGTTAATGCTAACTGCACAGCCTACGCACATTAATTTTCCACATAACCAGTTGACAGTTGAAGTAAAAGTCCTACGGCATCTAGTTTAGTTTTTGAAAGGGTTGTGGAAAGGACTCGGACATAGTTCAAACGTTGTTTGGGCTCATAGACAATATTCCTTACCATAATGCACAGAAACTTACTAAAATTGTAGTAAGGAGTATAAAATGTAAATATTTTTCTTAACACACTTGTCTTTCATTTCACTATTAACCGAATGTTTAATTTATATGTGTTGAAATGAAAAACTTTTATTTATGCTCAAATTGTCTCCCTCTTGAAACTCCGAGCTCCGTATTTTTTTTTGTCACACGCGTCACAGGGGATGCACGATGCTACAGCCTCCTTCCTAAAATACCGGTTTTTTTTTTGCGTCCTGACCTAAACCGTCTGTAGTTAGAGCATGATTCCAACAAACGCTATTTTTTTATTTGCCGTACGTCAATGCTTTGAGTGTTATTTAGTGGCGCGGAGCATTGGTGTCTGGAGTAAGTATTCGTCGAACAGAAGAGGTGTACGGACTCCCTGAAATTGTGCATCCCCCGTGTTCGACTTACCGTACGCTTCTACTAACTGTAGTCGACTTTGCCGGTGTTCCACTGATCGCTTACAGTCTATCCACAACCCTTAATCGTTTGTCGCAACGTGACGGAGGTCTTACGTATTTTCGGAGGGAGTTTTATAGTATTGTGCATCTGTGTTCGCGATATATCTTAAACCAAGACAAGCAGTGTTGCCAACATAACAAATTGAGCCGGATGGAAGAGGGGGGCGATTCGACTTGATTTTTTTGGTCGATACGCTCACCCGTTTCGTTCTACGCAGGTTGAATCAAAATCCGTGAGTCTTCCGAGGATGGAAAGAAATTACTAATTAGATGATACTAATATTATTATTATAGAGAAATATGTGCAAAAATTGTTATGCTTAAGTTATATGTTTTCTAAGGGATTTATGTAAAGATATGTATCCATCTTATACGGATTAATACAAATATATTCAAATTGTGACAAAAAAAATTGCTTTGCTTCAAAAATCGAGAAGTTTATATATAATAGCTACAAAGTTTTTTAAATATAATATCTGGGTTTTGGGAAAAAATTCGTG
>DVZN01000758.1:0-11784 GCA_018237365.1 Caria ino melicerta
CACAATTTATATATGTATAGATTGCTATATATATGTCTAGACTTTGTTTATAGTTAAAAAATAATACAATACAATATGTAAATGTTTGAGTGAGAAATATGCGAGAGAAAAAAAAAAAAATTAATTGAAATTGCTTATAACAATGATCTTTTAATTACAGCTTCAGTTTCTGTATAATTAAGACTCATTAGCCAAATTACCACTTTCTTTCTACAAACGTATCGGGTACAATTTATTAAACCCAGTTTTTGATGAGCCCTATCATATATAAGCGGTCCACGATAGTTATAGGATGTATGTGAAAATGTCTTGGATTTTCTACTTATAGTCCATTTGTGCGTTCTTTGAGATCTCACCGAAGTTTTCATAGAAAAAATAGCATTTTTGTGAAATTCTAGTATAAGTGCAAGTATGTATAGCTGACGTACTCTTAGAACTTTAAGTTCCGAATAAAGATCATCAGTTGGAAATCGTAGTGGTTTATTAAAAGCAACTTTAAGTACACTTCGTTGTGCCCTTTCAAGTTGAAGAAGATTATTACTCCCAGCAGCACCCCAAGTAATTATACCGTAGCTTATGATACTTTGGCATAAAGCTGTATAAACTAATTTTAATAGAGAAAAATCAGCAATATTACGTAGTCTTCTAAAAACATATATGTTATATACATCTAAATTATTCAGTAAAATGTGATCTTGTATGTATTAATAATATATTATGTTATTTGGTTGATGTTGGGTGATACCAAAATATAAAAATATCTATAATTTATTTTATATTTAATGGCTTACTTTGGGTTTTAATAATAATGTTTTCTTCTAAAGATTATGTCCATGTAAAAGTCAGAAATATACATAGTACTAAAGTCAAAATTCACAATGTTCTCAAGAAATTTTAATGTGTATCTCATCTTACACATCTTTTAAACTACAATCCTCAATGTCTTAACAGATTTGCATGTATAGTTTAATAGGTAGGTAACTTATATCCAGACTTAGCTCATAGGTTACTTCTTGCTCAGGCAAAATGAATGTCTCTTACCTCAGGACATTCAAGAGCCTAAGAAGCTAATAGAAGACACACAGATAAATTAAGTACTAGAATAAGAAGCTATTATATCTACACAATAGTACTTCATTACTAGTTCAGTAGTAGAAATATGGTTTATATAGATATAATGCAAAATCTCAACTTACCAAGATAGCTTCCATGTTTACTGGCAGCCCATAGTCTCTCCTCAGAAGTATATCGGTCCAGTCGACCATGATACCACTCGGTCTCAGGAGGAGCAAGCACAGCTTGTCTCTCACCTGTCATCGAAGGTAGAATTTTATTTTATATACTTTTTAAAATTAAAAGAACAGAAATTATGAAGATCGTTTTCTAAGGAACTGAATTATCACCGTTAGTACTCGGCCCATCCGCTTCGTCTAATTCTAAATCTGCTGCTAACTCTGCAAGATCGCCGCCACCATCTTCAGACTCCGTAGACGGCGATCCCAACTTATCCTTTATAGGGGGTCCAATAGGCGCCCCCATTGCTCGGATGAGATCAGCCATAGTTTTAGTATAGTAATAAAATTAAAGTAAACGATACTGCACTTGGATATTTCAAATTTCACACATAATTCCACACAGAAAAATATTATTACTGTGATGTTTACTACACTAGTAAATAATAATTTAAACCAATATAAATGCAAATTTGGAATGTTAAATAAAAACTAAACAGAGAAAACTTGCACACTTTTGAATTAAATCATTATTTAATATTTTATTGATGTATTTTTAGAATAATTTTAATACAATTTTCTCAAAACATCAATACGCCCGTCCGAAACACTAGTCACAAAACGTCACGTACAAAATGAAAATGAGGCAACCAATTACAAAATAGGACAGATTATATTACTCATAGATAATATATAGCCATAGGGTAGGGCATAGATATGGTATACCTTTGATATAATATGGTCAAATAGCTATTCTACAGGATCGGCGTCCAACCACCAACACACGTGACCGTAGTTGAACTCACGACCATATATTAATATGTATACTTAATGCTCACAACCAGGGTAGTAGGAAGGTCACTCGGTGGCCAACCAAATCTTTAACCAACCAAATTTCACACGGTTAGTTTTTACTCCAACTCAACCAAAGTGACCTCTGTCGGTGGTTGATTCCAATCGTGTAGAATGTCTATTACATAAGTCTTAGAACCATTCTACACTATCGGGACCAACCACCAACGGAGGTCACTTTGGTTGAACTCACGACTAAGGTAGTAGAGAGGTAACTTGGTTGGTCAACCAAATCTTTACCAATCAATTTCCATACGGTTGATGTTTCTCCAACTTAACAAAGTGACCTCTGTTGGTGGTTGGTCCCGATCGTGTAGAATGGCTATTAAGCGGGGAATTCACGTTACGACGGTCCCACGGCTTACTTGTGCCGAATCCGTCTAGTTCCAGCGTAAATGGCTTGGTCGTAAGCAGAATGTACGACCAAGGGCACGTCAAATGGTCCATTGTAGTCATAGGTTTATTATACTAAAAGATTGGCAATGCTAATCTTCAAACGAAACTAAAACATAATTATTTATTGAAGTGTGGAATGTCAATGTGTGTGTTGCTAGTGTTGGAACTAATGCAAACACTATCGATACTAATCAAATACGTTATATATCCTCTATTCACTTATTATTCAAAAGAAATATAATCAGTACAGATTCATTATTTTCATATTGACTGACAATAAATTTTATGAAGCAAAAAATAAAAAAACACTACCCTCAATTTTATTTGTGTCACTACAGGTTTGTAGAGGGAAGCAGGCAGTTTTTCTATTAGTAATAAGGATGTTAGTGGTGCATTGTCAACTTTCACGTAGTGCATCATACGTATATCTTCGAACCAAAATATCACAATTTTTAGCAGTTATTACAATGGTAGAACTAATAGGTAAAGCGGTAAGACCTTTAATTTAACTAAAAAAGTGACCATAGAACTTTACTCCCTTTTAGGTAGTTACCATGACGCTGCCTTATTTAGCCTTCGGTTGCATTTTACAAGCTGACTGATCGGAATTAGATAACCTAGAGTCTAACAAGGTAAGGAACTAAATATAAACTATGGATAAAGTTTATAGAATAATCCGACAATGAGTTTGCTATAGTCTAACAACAGTAAAATTGAAAAATATATTACTTATAGTTAGTCTGAGTATAGCGTGAAAAACATATTTTGACAATTTAACATAGGTAGAGGTGTGCTAGTATCTCCACGACTCATAAGTTCAGTAGATATACTAGAACACCCACGATTAGCCAATGTATTAGGGCCCATGATGTGATAGGTGGCAAGCCTATCGTCTTTATCTATATTCTTATTAATAATATAAAAAAACGTTCATACTCTTTCAAAGATACCAAACTCTCGCTTACTATTTTAAAAATAAATATCATCACACCCATAATAATATACCTTCAAAGACGTAGGCAGAGGTACATACTAGTTTGTACCCACGATGAGCCGATGATATTAGATACCATTTTTTGAAGGCGTTTAGCAATGAAAAATATATGTAGTTGTAAAAGACATTCGACACCTTGCGCGCGACCTCAAACTACTTTTTCTCTTTTTTTCTCATTTCTATGCATTCAAAATATATATGCGATAAAACCTGATCATTTTCCGCATATATTAATATACTATAATGTATGTATAAAATTTATGCGGCAATTCTAAAATATATCATCTAAAGGACTAATGAATAAAAGCATCACTAAAGTATGAAATGTGCATGTGTGTGGGATTTCTTTCTTAGATGAGTAACATTCGGGTACAGCACACGTAATCATGTCCAGTGATTTATGATAAACCCTATTCTAACACTTTATAAATTAAAATTATTCCAATAAAGCTAGATTTATTTTGAACATTATAAACATATATAATACATCGCATTACTCAAAATATGCACCTACCACACCTACCTCTCTATCCTAACTTATGGTATCTACGTATTTACTAATCTCCCGACTTTCAAAATAAGTACAAAAAGTTGCAACTGGCAACACCGGCAATCAGTATAAATTCTAGTGCTGCCAATTCCAAGAATTTTCCCAGATTTGCGGGGAATTGAGGGTTGGTACGAGGACAGCATGGGGAATGAAAAAAATATTGAATAATAAGTATGGTATAGATGAATTCGGGTAAATATATTATGGATTGAAAATAACCATAGTATGTCATGAAAGTTTTAGTAGTATCTGACAAATGTTGGGCTTAAAATAGTGTTTTTATAAAATAAATATCGTTTCGGGGAATTTTAAATATTAATAAATATTATCGGCTTGTAGTGTAACGGTACGGCTATCGCCTATTAAGACCGCTAGCAGCTCAGGTCCTGGGTTCAATTCCCAGGTCGGGCAACTTTTCTTAAAATGTTTTTCAGATTATTCTGAGTAAGCATGACATTGCCCGGGATTGGAAAATTGCCCGAATTGGCGATAGGCTTGCCAACCATCACACCATAGGCTCTAGTACCGTGGCTATTCGGGGGTATTCTAGTATATCTACTGGACTGACGAGTCGTGGTGATACTAGCACACCTCTGCCTACCACTTCGAGGATAATAGGCGTGGAGGTACTTACTTATATTTTTTAAAATAATAAATAAATTATTTATTTAGACCAAAAAAATTTAACCTTTTTCTTAAATCCACCAAACTGCATGACAGTTTGTCGGTGGGATTAGCGCTTGTTATATACATTTGGGTCACTTTAATATCTTAAAAACATCGCTTGAAATTATGTAGCATCTAAATTCCTAGATAGTACTAAATTTAAATTTATAAAAATGAGCAAAATTGTAAAAACGCTAAAGATGCACAATTAAGAACATAGTAACTGCAGAGGTGTTACTATCGCCTGTGTAATTACTATGGCATATTGTAGTGGAGCGTAGTCAGTATTCGATTTTCGGGTTCAATTTCCGAGCCAGGCAACCCATTATATGAGTTTTTTTTCAGTTTTTCTAAAAACACAACGTTGCTTGGGGTAGGATCTGTGCCCAATATAGTAACGGACTAGTCACCCACTCCATAAAGGGAACCCTCATCGTCGACCAATTGCGGCCGCATATTTGTATGCACCTTGGTCATTAAAGAAGTGGGGAACTTCGGGGATTTGGTGTGACTGACGCGGGGAATCGAGATTTTTTTTATTGGCAGCCCTGTTCATTTCATAATAATTATTATTTTTATTTCGCTTTCGAGTTCGAGCAAGTTTGAAGTTTACGTTGAACGCGATCAAGATAATCGAGAGAATTATTTTCAGTATTAATATTTTTAAGAGTTGATAATTTGATAGAGATAATTGTAAAAGCTGTACATTGTAAAACTTTTTTGTTACTGTTAAAACTGGTGAGTAAAAACTATTTTTCCTCATAACTGCGTCATTTACTAGACTCGAACATTAGTTGCTGACGCCATTTTGTAAACGTTCCTTTGTTCTTTGTTATTAGTCAGAACCAAATTTGTCGACTCATTTACCATTTAATTAACTCCAAATCCATAGTTTCCTGAACATCTAACTTACACAACTGATTTTCCTTTGTGCAGACGGAAAAATGCAGATTTTTGTGAAGACACTTACTGGAAAAACTATAACCTTGGAGGTAGAGCCATCTGATACAATTGAAAATGTAAAAGCTAAAATTCAGGACAAGGAAGGCATCCCTCCAGATCAACAGCGTCTTATCTTCGCTGGAAAACAGCTTGAAGATGGGCGAACTCTCTCTGATTATAACATTCAAAAGGAATCTACGCTTCACTTGGTATTACGTTTACGAGGTGGAATGCAAATCTTCGTTAAAACTCTCACAGGTAAGACAATTACCTTAGAAGTAGAGCCGTCAGATACAATCGAAAATGTAAAGGCGAAAATCCAGGACAAGGAAGGCATCCCTCCAGACCAACAGCGACTTATCTTTGCTGGAAAACAATTAGAAGATGGGCGTACACTTTCTGATTATAACATCCAAAAAGAATCTACTCTTCATCTTGTACTGCGTCTCCGAGGTGGTATGCAGATCTTTGTCAAGACACTAACGGGTAAGACCATTACATTGGAAGTTGAACCTTCAGACACAATTGAGAATGTAAAAGCCAAAATCCAGGACAAGGAAGGCATCCCTCCAGACCAACAGCGTCTTATTTTTGCTGGAAAGCAATTGGAGGATGGACGTACCCTATCTGACTACAACATCCAAAAAGAATCCACCCTTCATCTTGTATTGCGTCTCCGAGGTGGTATGCAGATCTTTGTCAAGACTCTGACAGGAAAAACTATTACATTGGAAGTTGAACCTTCAGACACAATAGAGAATGTAAAAGCCAAAATCCAGGACAAGGAAGGCATTCCCCCAGACCAACAGAGACTTATCTTTGCTGGAAAGCAGTTAGAAGATGGGCGTACACTTTCAGACTACAACATCCAAAAAGAATCCACCCTTCATCTTGTTTTGCGTCTCCGAGGTGGTATGCAAATCTTTGTGAAGACACTGACAGGAAAAACCATTACCTTGGAAGTTGAACCTTCAGACACAATTGAGAATGTAAAAGCCAAAATCCAGGACAAGGAAGGCATCCCTCCCGACCAACAGCGTCTTATCTTTGCTGGGAAGCAGTTAGAAGATGGACGTACCTTGTCTGACTATAACATCCAAAAAGAATCTACATTGCACTTGGTCTTACGTCTTCGTGGTGGCAATTAGGCAATAACCTTGTATTTTATTTATAACTTCCTAGTATGCAACATCTTTATTCTTTGCTTATGTAATAAATAAAAAGTTATAAATGATTAAAATTCAATGTAATCATTCCAGTTAGAAAATGATTAAATGGTTTTGCTTCAATATTTGTATTTTTGTGAATATTACCTGTAGTACCTTGTGTTTGGGATCCCATGAAGACTAGACAATCTGCCTTCCTGCCAGGCAGCTCGTAAAAGGCGAGCATATGCTTACATTCACTGACACCATGATTTCTGACATGATTGTAGATCTCTGCACTGTCTCGCCCGGGAGAAATGGTACCACCGTCTTACCTATTCCTTCCGCCATAACTTCAGTGCTTGCCGTTGACGTGTTCCAGTTTGGAGGGTAAGGTAGCTGATAAACTTGCTCGCGGCCTAACATCCCGGCCTCAGATTGGCAATGCACCATTACCTTTAGTGACTCGGTGGCGTGAATTTCTTGCCTCCAGGAATTAATCTTGCTTGTTTGCCTTCCAATATTATAGAAAAAGGTAGTTCATTCAGAGGTTAATTATTATTGGATTATTAATTTATATAAGGTTAATTATTATTGGACCTCTGATTGTGAGGGCTGTGCAGCAACATCCTCTACCTTATTCCTGCCACTGTGTGTTTTTAGACTTTTGAGTATAGAGGTTGGAGGCTGCTGTGATCGAGTCGGGAGGGTGGGATACTATGTAGGTATTTAAATCATAGGTAAGGTACTTGTACAAGGTGTAATATCTTGTCAACAGGGCACCGACGCAAAGATAACATCTATGGTAACCATTGACCAATTCGGTTATCTCCTACTAGAAGCTTAGAATATATAAGTAGATAAATGCCTAGGTGTTAGGGTTATATTTTTTTATAGCAACCCTAGATATTATTGGTATGTCATAATATTATGGTCTGCAGTGCCGGCGTTAGGGTAGGGTGAATGGCGGTCGCCCAGCAGGGCGTCGGGTGAAAGGGGCCCCAGTAAATACATAGTTTACTTGGCAGCCGGTAAGAACCTCACTATCCCAGACTCAAATTGGCTAGGGAATATTATAATTTTCGGTGCTCTCCGTCATATTATAATTAAATTATTTTTCTAATTGTTTCATATAGATTTTAATAGCAATTAAAAGAGCTGGTAATGCTAAAACCGCTACTGATGGCCTGAGTAATAGGCCTGATGTGCAAATCTTCTAGTACTACGTCGACTAAACGCTCCACAATGCAACTGCAGTGATGCGCAGGTGCGTTTTTTTCGCATCAAACCCACTAGAGTAGGTCAGGCAGCGAATATACTTACCTTAACTGCGGAGTGACACCCACCAGAACATCGTGGTGTCAAATACTGACATTATGATGGCAAGAAAAGATAAGGTGGTAGATCCCAACTAGTAGTTCTAGCTAGCTAAGTAAATGGTCATAGGTCCTAGCCATCTAAGGTTGGGCGCGAAAATGCAATATGGTGCTCCGCTTTTCGTATTCCTTGCTTTTTTTATTTAAACGTTCGTATATCTAAAACTTTTTAAAATAATAATGGTAAGAAATTCACGCTGCCTATAAACGGCAAAGATGGTAAATGGTGCGTTGCCAACCTAAGGGCGGAATGCTCCTCGTACAAAAGTAATTTTACTGGCTACCTTACCGGAACACGTTAATGATAAGCACTGACGTTATGGCGGCAGGGAAAAGTAAGGAGGTGGTACTAAATCGGACGAATCCCTGCGAAACTCTACCACCTAGGCAGAGGTCATGCTGTTAGGAACAGTTGGCCTAAGTTCGCCTTTTACGAGCTGCCTGGCAGGAAGGCAGATGGTACTTTTTATGTCTAGATCATATTTTCAACAGATCTCACTTTTGAGGTCTCCCTAGTATTAGGCAGAAGTGGGTCTTGTAGAACGTTTCGAGTCCTGGAACGTGTTACGTAACATTTTATTACTTTAATAAAAAAACTACATACATACATATCTTCACGCCAAGTCCCTTACGTAGTAGGCAGAGAGTATCGAGTGCCAAGTGTCACGCCTCCTACATACTTTCCTAGTTTCCTCCACATTCAATAAAAAGACTAGGTAATTAAAATCTCCCAATTTGATATATCTAGGTAAATATTGTCAAATAGATGTTACGTACCGTTTAAGGGTAGAAATACAGAGAAATGTTAAAGTGCGTAACACGGGGAGGGGTCTAAAATCTTCAGAAATTGCGAGTAACTTAAGTTTTTGGTCCTGATAACGCGGTAAAGACGGAACCGGTAGGCTATATAAATAATATCAAATTTAAAGCTATTTGTAAAACAGTACCTACAAGTGTTCATTTATTCAAAACTATGAACATGTGGAATTTTAACCAAGAGCTAACGATGGAAAGTATCAAATATTTCAAAAATCGCTTTACGTAATACTTGAATGTCCCCTAATAAAAGGGAGATCTATATAATTTAACGTGAAGTGTATTCGACTGTCTTTTCTAACAAAAAAATGTGTAGCAATGTTGATCACTAAGTATAGATTCACAAAGATGGTAAGAGAGTTTTACCTAAAATCCATTCAATCAAATATTCACTGTCAAAGTTTATTTTATTTATTTATTTAGTTGTTATTTTATTAATTACTTTTTTACTGTTAAATTAGAATGTTAAATTAATTATTTGAAATACTCATATTAATTTCGATGTACCTTTTCCTTATTACTGTGTGTGTCTTATAAACGATGGTTGTTTGGAAGAAATCGCTTGTTAGCGATAAAACCGCTGTTTGTATAAATGTCTCATATTAATTTAAAATTGGAACTCTTTTTTTTCTATAGTTGTACAATAAAGAGTTTTTATTATTATTTTCATACGTTTATAAATGCTTAATGTATGGGTTACAGGAATTCAAATAAAAAACCAAGTTAATTGTAACATTTTATTTAGGAGGCGAAACGAGCAATAAGTTCAGGATAAAATCTTAATACAAATAAATTGTGTTACATCTTCGTCAATCGTCAAGTTATCTATCAAATAACAATAGGTAAGGTATTTAATATTATAGTAACATGAACGAGAATACATATATCAAACATATAAATACATCACACCAACTTGCGCCATTTCTTAAATATTCAAGCATTTAATTTGGTGCCATCGCTTTTGGGAATTCTAATATATTTTATATTGTTTCTATATATTTTACACGAATTTTATTTCATATATTCAAACAGTACTCAAATGGGCACCATTTCGGATCCATAAGTCTCTGAAATATAATGTATTATTGTTATAATATATCTATTTATAGTATAGATCAACGATAAAATTTTTATTTTCACATGTCAACTAGGTACAGATTATAAAAATTGGAGTAGGATTTAAATAAATACATCAATTACTAGCCAATAATATGTGGAAGGACGTTTCGACGTTTGAGCTTTATGATCTAACAGGGCTTTGGTAATTTAGTCACACGATAGCGCATATAAATAATTGAGAAGAGAATCGTAAGACTAAGCTCCCAAGTGCGCCATACTATAAGGTGCTAGCGACTTAGACATTGTGTTAACATTAAAACGACACTCTTGTAACACCGATGAATTTATTTGCTCAAAATACTTACACAATACATTTAAGAGACACTTGAAGATTAAGAACAATTATTATTTATGAACTTACATACAACTAACATTAGATCTAGGTATTGTCTTTTGTATGCCAGAAATTTTATTTTACGGGGTCCGTGTTGTATGCTACTTACTTTATCGTCAAAATATGTGACACCAATATTATTAAGAGTGAAAGGTGACGAAATAATAAGTGCATGGATGTTTAGAGTGATCGCACTACTGATATATGATCTTTGATGATTTACCAAAAAATTTCAAAAGGTACACATCTTATAATAAATATGTATGTATGTACCTTCACGCCTATTATCCCTGAAGAGGTAGGCAGAGGTGTGCTAGTATCTCCACGACTCATAAGTCCAGTAGATATATTAGAACACCCACGATTAGCCAAGGTACTAGGGCCCATGATGTGATAGGTGGCAAGCCTATCGCCATATAATAAATAAATGCTATTTTACATAAACTGATATTTACGAAACAAATATGTGATTATTATAAAACAATACTGCACCATTTGCATAATATATCACAATGATTTTATATTATGTCTTTCCATAACTTGAAACAGCTATCGCCACAAACATCTGGCAAGATTCAACAACTTACAAAACTCCATCGCGTTATTTCACACATTTAACACACTTTCTTCAAGATAACATATTACCCGCTTACAATACAGGGCATACACATTACGATATAGATACAAAAGTCTACTTATACAAGCGTATTGAACATTTTTGAGATATTCAGGTGTAGGGATCATTTTTACTATGATGAATATCATGACATTGTTTCATCAAGGGGCGACGGTAAGCATTATCAAATACATTTTTTAGACTTTGCGTTTATAGTAATCGATATAAATAAAAATGGATCGCTAAATTTGTTATCTAATCGCAAAACTCGAGTCTAAACCGATTTCGCTGATATTCCTTGAAGTACGAGGATAGTTCTTACAGAGAGAAAAAATTAAAAAATTGCCTGGAAAAGTCTAAAAACAACACTTCTATATTCCCATACAAAAGATTCATAATAATACTCATCATTTGAACTTCAATACGATACCATACAGCTTGTTAGTGGAGGGAAGGCAGTTTGTGTGAAGATCGCCGGGTCAGGTAGTTATATAAATCCAACATTTCAAATATAGAATGTCCGATGTGCGTGTGCTGATTATTTGTCTCATTCTAAATGTCTTACTGTGGACATTCATTTCTTTTTATATCTAATATTTTTTTACTTCTTAGTACTAAAATAGGCTTCATAATATGTGGTATTACTATTAATCTATATATATAAAAATTAATTGCTGTTCGTTAGTCTCACTAAAACTCGAGAACGGCTGAACGGATTTATCTTATCTTAGTCTTGAAATGTTCGT
>DVZN01000759.1:0-11784 GCA_018237365.1 Caria ino melicerta
GGAATGTGCCCGAAGTGGCGATAGGCTTGCTACCTGTCACATCATGGGCCCACGTACCTTGGCTAATCGTGGGTGCTCTAGTATATCTACTGGACTTACGAGTCGTGGAGATACTAGTACACCTCTGCCAAGATCTTCGGGGATAATAGGCGTGAAGGTACTTTTTTTAATTTTTCAAATAACATATGACGGAAATAAGTTAATTTTATCTACCTGTTCTCATCTGGCTGCAGGTAAATGCAGTGGTCATAGAGATGGGTGCCTGCGGCAACTAAGTTTATTATTTGAAATATTTAAATTTTCTGCTTGATTCTTGTAATTAACATTAATTATATAGTATTATTAGAGGTTACTTAAGTTCCTTACATTCAAAAATAGCCTATAAAATATTATTTTATTCAATTAACAGATGGGAATATATTTTTTAATCTCGGATCTTAGACTATATGGACAATGGATATTTTTAAACGTGTAAGGAACAGGACATTTTAGATACCTACTACCTTCAAAAACGATACCGCTAAATAGTAATAGAAGCAGCATACATTGACAATATATCTTCGAATTCGTAAATACGTTACCCCAAATATTAACCTATCTATATTCACTCCAAGTACCAATGTCCTTAGCTAAATTCTTTCAATACACTTCCACTATAACGTCGACGACCAGCGAAAACCTCATAAGTTTTGAAATAAAAATTTTATAGAAGAGCGAAAAAAATGTTAATATTTTAATGGAGTCCATTTTTGTTTGTCCACTTGATAGATTTACTTACCATATTTGAACCTTTTAGAGTCCACTGCTGGACATAGGCCTTCCCTTATCGATAAGGGGGTTTTGTCCATAGTCACCACGTTGAGCAGGTGGATTGACGACGGCAGTGTATGTCTGTTACGGACTGTATTGATTCCGGGAGCCACTGCTGTCTATCTACCGGACGGTCCCAAAATCGTCTTTTACGATACCCGCGAGCAGAAATGGGGTGGTGCTAAGATGAAGATCCTTTTTAATTTATTTTATTGCCTCTGTGGTCGAGCGTAGTCGGTGTCGGACTTTGACGCACGAGGTGCAGTGTTCTATTCTCGGGTTGGCCAAATTGTTCTATGAGTTTATTGAATTTTTCTGAAAAAGGTAGCGTTGCCTGGGATTGGATTTGTGCCCGATATAGATTTAATATCGTCAGCTAATCGTGGGTGCATACTAGTATGTACTTCTGTCTATCCTTTCGAAAATAATGGGCTTGGCGATATTTTTGAAAAACAAAAGCCGAGAAAGTAGCCGATGACAGCTCACGTGGTTTTAACAAAGAGTAATAAAAGCGGACAGAAGGCTCTGTAATCGTTCAAATTCAAAAGAAGGCTTTAAATGACGCGTCGAGAGCGCTTTTCCAATAATAATAAAAAGTACATTCAGAAGAAAATATACTTCCGACGTTTTAAATGGTCGCTGACGATATATGTAAACCACACTTGATCACCAAACGCAATATGTAACGAGATGTAAGCCACACTAACTAGCAGCAAAGGAGAAATGTTGCCTGTGAACAAAACTATTTAATGGCTCTAATGTAATCATACTTTTCCACCACAATTCTTCACATTCTAAACATCTTTGTCCTGAAATATTAAAATAAATTCAAACGCAATGACAGTCCAAACGTACGAGACTTCAAGTTCACTTAAATTTTATGTTTCTGAGATATAACAAAAAACCCGGAAATACGGTGTGAAAGTAATTGTTTAAGGTAACAACTAAACATAACATCACAGATATTTCTAATGACGACCAAATTAAAAAGTAGACGAGTAATACATTTTCTTCTGTAATATATTTTCGAAGAACTCATCTATAGAAGTACAGTCAAATAGAAAACCGTTCAATAAATAATAAATACCAACCCTTCGTAAATATTCGTATATGGGCTATTTACAAACTGTGACAGTTGTAGAGCTACGACGTATTTGTTATTTTTAGAAGTTTGTATTCCTTTCCCGCTTCATAGTAAAAAGTAAGATGAAAATATTTGTGTCGTGTAGGTTTTTATCCTGTTGGTATTTTTGGTAACTTTTTAATAGTTTTTTAGAGTTTCATGTCCCCACAGATAAGACGAAACTATTAACATTTTAGTTCACTTCATTTCTCCATTTTCATTTCAATGACCTTATCATTACATTCTTCGTTTGTCCATCTGTCTATCGATACCGTTTTGTTCAGCAACACTTGAAAGTATCAAACTGAAATTAATTAGTAAATGATCTATTTTTTTGATCTTCAGTCTGTTCCAGCAGTGAAATCAACAAAGTTGTCAGTCATAAAAATGTATATGGTACTTCCCGTCGACCCATAATCACGTAATTTCTTATAGTTCTAGTAAAGTTTGAAAACTGCATCGAAAACTATAAATATTTAATGAGTACAAAAACTTCGGCGTGAGGCCTACACTCATTTAGCCTTTTTTTATTTTGCATCCTTAACAATTCCTGTTTATGTTCCAAACATCCTAGTCTTAATGCTAGAAGGCAGGCTGACTATGGATTCATTAATTCATCAGCCTATTGCAGTCCACTGCTGGATCACGCTGAGCAAGAGGATATGTTTTTATAGCAGAAGGAGGCAAACTAGCGCCCACAAACTGCAATACCAGGGGTATTATAATTGCGTTGCCGATCTTTTAGGAATGAGTAAGCTCTTTTCTTGAAGGTGTTTAGGTCATAAATTTTCCTGCAACACATCAGCTGGTAATTGGTTCCGTAAATGTGTAGTATGAGGTAAGAAATGTCGATGGAATCGTACTGTGGAAGATCGCCCCGTGTTCAGATGGTATGGATGGAATATGGAGAATTTAGTTACCGCAGTATGTTTGTTATGGACTGTGTTTTCCTTGGAGTAGCATTGATTAATACAGCTGTTGTTTCTTTATCATCCCAAGATCGCGCTGCTTGTACAATTGGTAAAGGATCTCCAGTGGATTACAAATTGTGTCAATGTTTGTAGGGATCATGGCTTGAAATGGTACCATAATTCCAGCTTAGTAAGCAATAATCTCTGAGGAGGCTCCCAAAGTAAAAAGCAAATAAATACGTTGCTCTTCACGATTTCTAAAGGTTTTTTTATAATGATCTTCCTTCCGCTTAATCTGTGGAACTGGGTCATCCATTTTCGCCTTCTCAATAAAGCTTTTGTCTTTTCCTTTAATGCCCAACTCGGGAAATTTGCTTAAAAAAGGAAGTAATTATAGCATTATTAAAATTGTTATCTCAGTGATTCTATTTTAAAACTGAATGCAACTAGTCTTAACATTTATTTTACTTTTATAAGCTGCCACTAAGTATAAGAAAGCGTTATTGCAAGATTATAAGTAGTTATTTCATTTTTTACTCTTGTGAGTTTAAGTGACATTTGTAGAATTAAAATATGTAAACTTATTTAAGGGGCTGAATAATTATAGTCATGGGTTATGATAATATAATTAGGTTATAACACATATAGCTAGTCATGTCGTAGTTTGTTTATGTTCGACAAGGAAGATTTGGTGGCATTAAGAATGTACACAGCACACTGATTAAATGGCTTTTTTTACTTAAACTTCACTTTTGTATTTTAATTCAACAAAATGTTATCTAATTATCACTACAGTTACCTAATTTTATTCGGTACCTTATTGTGAAAATGGCGTCCATATTTTTTCTCGATACCGCCAAAACTTATTAGACTCCTGTCAAAAGTTGATCTACTTCTTTTTAGTTTTTAACATTGGTGCAAGCAAATACCAGTCTTCAAGTTTTTGATTAAGTTATCACCCGATTTCGTTAATCGGGTTTTAATGATTCATAATTATCATTTGTCATCATAGTCAGTCATATCAGGTTCTTCGGACAAAGTGGTGGCTTCCTTGTTTATGTGATTTTAAACAGATGTGACTTCACATTTGCTGAAATTTCATTTCTGTACTTTGACTTAAAAAAATTTATGTATGATAAAGCCTCTCTAATTATTTGGTATTGCTATAAACTCAGTAATTGTAAAAAATGGCATTCCTTTGTCTTTCGATCTCGCCAAAACTTATTTGATTTGACATCTGTCAAAAGTTCCCTACATATTTGGAGTAAGGATGGTTTCGTTTGTTAAATCGAGACTGTGAAATCCTTAGGAATACAATTTCATATTTACTTGTTAAAACAGTGCAAAAAGTTTACTTAGTTCTGTTATATAGAGCGAATATTCTGTTTGTGAATATTTCCAGCAGTGCTTTGCATATTTAATTTATTTTCGTTTAGGTATGTTATTTAAGCGAAAGGATTAAGAAACAGCTTGTACAATTGAATATTAATTAATGAAATTGATTTTGGGAGCATTGTCAGGCCGGGTGATGTTCGATTGTACCGAATCAAACTTTACCCGTTTTAATCTCATTGTTTTTGTGTTTTTTTACTCAAGTTTTAGTAGTTCGTACTTCAATTAAATTTGGTTAGATTAAGGGTGATCATGGATTTCGTACGTGGAAAGCTTATGGATAGGTTTAGCAGGCTACAACAGGTTCATAGAATCCAATTGTAAAAATTATCACAGTAGTTTTTACAATAATTTACGAATATGGTACACTCAATACATACTTAATTAATATTTATCAATAATCATATAGTGAAATATCATAGACTTTTTATTTTACTGCGACCACATATATTATGCTTTGCTCTCTGGCCGTTATTATAGGCATTATCTGCAAGTCTATCGCCTGTCCAACCCTCCAGACCGATACATGACATGTTATTGTCAGACACAAACATTAGGCCGAATGAATAATTTATATGGTAGTGAATTTGACCTCCAGGTCAACCAGGGGTCAGTTTCTCATTCATTCGTCCACAACTGGACATAGCTCTCTTTCATTGTGTAGTGGGGAGTGCTGCACATTTCACCTCCCTGCTACCTACTAACCACCTGAATGAATTACTGCATAGTAATTTACGACCTCTATGTTTCGTACGATGTTTACTTTCACGTCAAAATGGCTGAACCAATGGAATTGAAGGACGCATGTATCCTGTCATCCAGAGTAAATATAGTCTAGTTCAGAGGTCGATCCATATTGTCTGGACCGGGAGAACAGCAACTTTTGGTACAGAGTAGCCATAAGTTGGCTTATACATAATAGCCTCTTTGAACTTCGACAAGTCGATGCGTTTATGGTCGCCGGGTGTAGGCGTAACCATATTTTACTCCAAACTTCAGACAGATAGTCCGACAAAAAATAACGCATTTCTCATTGATATGTAAAGTATAAGAGTAGCTTGCTGCTGCGTTTCGTCTGGTTTGTGAGAGTCCCGGAGGCTCACTTCTCTAAAAGGTCGGCAACGCAATTGTGTTGCCCATTGTGTTGTAAATGTTCGTGAGTGGTAGTAATCACTCTCCATCAGGAGACCTACTTGCTCGTTTGCATCCTTCTGCTATAAATAAAAACTTGGTAGGATGCTAAAATAACAAACATTTTAAAAAATTCAACCGCATTGGAAACCTTCTCGTTTTTTGAACAGAAACAAAACGAGAAGGATTATCAAATGTGAATTATACAATTAAATGGATTAAGTGTTATTAATAACGGAACTGGGGTTCCGGTTATAAATACTCTACCCTCGTGCTCGTGAAAGAATAGCTTTACGACAATAGCACGCTTAAAAATAATAAAATTAAAATAGACTTAAAAGTCGAGGGACTGTGCGTACTCCAACACTTCCTGGTGTTGAAAACGATTTCATTTCGATTGTCCGACAATGTCGATTATTTTGTATTTGATTCGATTCAAATATCTCGATTATTTTGTATTCGATTAAATTGTATTGTTTTCCATACAAAATTGAATTATTAATATAGTATAAAAGGCAGATTCATGAACACGATATATATATATATATATATATATCGTTGATCTCACGGGAGGTACCTCCAGCTGTGGCTGCTATAATTATGTCCACTCCGAAAATATGCATCCCCAATCTAATCACTCTGATCACCTAGTGCGGATAAGTATTTTTTTATTTATTTAATATTGGAAGGCAAACAAGCCGACGAACCGCTGCGTAGCTCTATTACCGAGTAAGAGATCACGGTGTTAGTGAAAGTAAACCTATGCTCACCTTTTAGAAGCTGCCTAGCAGGAAAGGAGGTCTGATCTGCCAAAGAGTCCGGATCAACACCGAAAAAAGTACGTTTTAAATTTTTTTTCATTGATAGTAAGGATTGACAATAAATGTGATGAAAATATTTCCACTAAAGAGAAGTTATGTAACAAAGAGTAGTTATATAATATCAAATCAAAACAAACTGTTTTAATCATAACAAGGTACAATCCAAAAATATCTAATCACTGACTTTCACTGATTGCTTTTTTCACAGGAAATATCTATAATTATTGAAGCGATTCGTAGAGGCGGCACATCACTAATTTTCAATGTTTATTTACGTAGCTTTAGAAATTATGTTTTCTAACACTTGTAAGAGTGTTTTGAAATCGTGTATCTTTGTACAAATGCCGTCGCGATAATAATTTTAGTTTGAAGTAAGCGGGATGCTGTGAGAGGTATTTTTTTTTACCATAATAAAACGAACACCCACACACACACTTGTTATTTGAATGGCAAGAATTGTGGCTTATAAATACTATAAACTTTTTAGGTGCGTCATTGTTTTGTGGTCTGGCTAAACTACTGGCTAGCCTATATTTCATCAGAATTCGACGGCGACAAAGACCACGCTACTAACCTGCTGCCCAGCGTGGTGACTATGGGCAAAACCCCTTATATACTGGGGGACTTACGTCCAATAGTAGACTGAAACAGGTTAATGAATGAATAAAAGACTAATTACCTGGGCAAATTGCCGCACAACTCTACGTTACTAGTGGTTCTGTTGGTGAAATACAATTAACTTATGTTCGCCTGGTACAAATTATTCGGTTGGGAGGCTGATAGCTTATTCTCCTTAAGGGACTTTTATTTCATTTCATAAGAGGAGGCAAACGGGAATCTGTGTCACCTAATGGTAAGTGATCCGAGGCACGTGAACATGCGCAACACCAGAGGACTTACAAATGCGTTGACGAACTTTTAGGAATGAGTACGCTCTTTTCTTGAAGATTCCTAAGGCGTGTCAATTTGGAAATACCGCTTTGGGTAGCTGGTTCCTATTTATACCAAGGTGATGCGGGTGAAACTTTAAACGCGATGTACGATGATAAATATCAGCGGCAAGAATCATACCAAATAGTTCCTCGGAGCATGGTACTCATTTTATGTTGAATATGAGCAAATATTACTATAGTATATATGTATAAATAAATATGATACCTCCATGGTAAATGCAGTGGAAAACACTGAGTGCATCAATGTACCTATCTACGCAAAACCAAAGGATCAAGCCTGTCGAAAAGTATCTGATCGCCGTCAATTCGAGCTGCTCTTCGTTGGGATTAGACCATCATTGGGAATAATGATATTGACCCTGTTTAGTATGTCAACAAAGAAGTGGTACAACAATGGCACCAATATGGACTTTCAAAGCGGTATTGCTATTCAGCGAGTGCCGTAATATCGGGACGGTACGTGAATATGGGTCGTCTTTCGCCCCCGATTGTCGTTTCTAGGGCTGTCGTGTTCCTGCCGGTGACATCACAACGACATTTTATGAAATTCCATTATAAATTCAATTTTAAAAAGCGCATTGTTGATTGAAGCTAAGAAAATATAAGGTATGCAGATGGAAAGGTGCCCAAAGAAATTCTTCATTCTATGTTCATTCATTCATTTATCAGTCTGTTGAAGTCCACTGCTGGACGTAAACCTTTCCCAGAGTATATGGGAGTTTAAAAACAGATAGGTTGATAACCGGAGTTGATGTTTGTTGTATTATATTGTATATGCTTAGGAAAAAAATATTGCGCACGCTCATATATCCTCGAAAGGGTAGGCAGAGGTTGATAAATATAATAGGCAGAGGTTCATACTAGTATGCACCCACGATTAGCCGATGATATTAGGTCCCATGATGTGACTGGTGGCAAGTCCGACGCCAATCGGGCACGATCCAATCTCAGGCAACGATATGTTTTTTTAGAAAAACTGAAAAAACTCATAGAACAAGTTGCCCGACCCGAGAATCGTACCCGAGACTTCTCGCGTCAAAGGCGGACACAAACACCACTCGACCACAGAGTATTTCACTCCTTACTTCATATGTGTAATAAGGAAACATTTAATTGGTGTTAAGTTTTATATAAAGCTGTATACTTTTTTATATCACTGTTGTTTTCCAATCAAAGTAATTACTACATTGTATAAAATAAAATCGCTTCGCATCTGTCTGTCGCTATGTATGCTTAGATCTTTAAAACTTCGCAACGGATTTTGATACGGTTTTTATTAGTAGAGTGATTCTAGAGGAAGGTTTATTTGTATAATACATGCATATACGATGTGTGTGAAAGACATTCTGTAGTAATATTTAGTATCAGTTTTGCACCTGTGCTACGGCGGGGCGGCTCGCTAGTGTACGATAAAATCTTGATTTTATGAGTGGTTTTTCCATTTCAACATTTTAGTTTATATTTTTACACATGCCTACCGCATACCTTGTCCTCAGTGCGAAGGACCTACTAGGCCGCTGCAGAACTGATCAGTTGTAGAAATTTCAATACTTTACTCAAAAAATGTAGAAACTACTAACTAAAGTCCTAATAGTTAAAAAGTGCATTCCATTGTCAGTAACAATTAGATTACGTGCTTTTAAAATTCTCTTCAGGTTCTGGAATTTACTTTGTTCTAATTAATCCAAATAAAACTTCTGTATACAATAGGAATAGTTTCTATTATTCGGGTCAAACGTTCCGTTCTATCATCTGCATCAACTTTTTAAAGTAAAACATCTTCAGAATCGTTGTGATTAAAAACTCGATGAAATGAAAAATGTACATATGTACTATAATATATAATAAAAATATAAATACGTTACTCACCTGCAAATTGACAATAAAAAGTGACTTATTTTATTTTCTGGTAAGTACATATTTATAATGTTAGCTTGAAAGAGGTAAAAATTGTATATTTATAATTCTTACGTAGAAAAATAAACGTTTTACGATGGCTGTATAAATATTTCAAGCTTTTTAAACACAATATTTAGATATTATATATTTAGATGTCAATATTATATAAAGAATTCATATTAAAAATGCCTTATTTTTAATATAAATTCTTGGAAATATTCGGAAAAATGAAAGGTTTCTATTCAAAATAAAGCGCGTATCAAGTATCTAGTATATTTAAAAACATACATAATTTGTAGGATTAAACCATATGTTACCGAAGCTTATACTCTTAACTATGACTTAATGCCAAAGTCAATATTGCTTTCTCACTCTCTTCTCAAAAAAGAGAAGTTGATTTTTTTTCTAGTTTTGGTTTACTTGCCTCTGTGGTCGAGTGTCGTCGGCGTCCGACTTTTATGCACATGCTTTTATCCCGGGTTCGATTCCCGGGTCGGGCAACTAGTTCTATAATTTTTTTCAGTTTATCTGAAAAACATACCGTTGCCTAGGATTAGATTTGTGCACCTGTCTCATCATGGGACTTAATATCGTCGGCTAATCTCGGGTGCATATTAGTATGTACCTCTGCTTACCCTTTGGAGTATATATGGGCGTGACGATATTTATTTATTTAAAATAATAGTCTGCGATAGGTCTATGTCTCAGTTCATGATAACGGGGGCAAATCTGCAATACTTAAAACAATAATTTGGACGTTTCTGTGTATTTTAGTCACAGTATAAAGATGAATAAGCCGTCTTTCATATTTTTGGTAGGTATGGATAACAAAAATACCCGTTAATATTCTGAAGGTTATGAAAAAGGTTCCTCAGCGATCGTGTACTTTTCTTGCGAGCCAAGAATATGGAAGTAGCAATACAAGTCTCTACGGATCTTGGTTCAAAAAACCTGTTCATCAATTTGTAAGATAACGCGGTATAAGATTTATGAGTAGATGTGTAAATAAATTACAAAAACGTGAGGTTTTTTATAGCTTTTCTTATAACAAAACGCTTGGTTAAGATGCAAATTATTAAAGCTAAGCTGTTTGATGTATTTATACTGGCGTATTGCCAGTTCTGGGTTATGTTTGCCTTCAGTAATAAGTATATAGTCTATGATGTTTGCCACAAGAATTCTCTTCTTTTCACGAGTCATTTTTTTAGTTTTGGAAGGCAGACACGCAGATGGATTCTCGCCTGCAGACAACAAAAGTGTTAAGTGCGTTGTCAACCCGATCCCGGGATATTAATACTTGTGTAACAGCAGTTGAATGGCAGCAGGAATTGATACCAATCCTGGTAGTTGCGACTACTGAGTAGATTCTAATACCTAGCTAAATATGTGTTAGTAACAGGTGGACAAAAGGGGGTTCTCAAATGATGGCCACGACTCGGTAAACGTAGTGTTGGACGTCTTCCGGTCCGATGGACCGATGACTGAAAAGGGCAGCTGGTAGCGACTGGATAGTGAAATCGAGAGATCGTGCCCTGTGGCATACTCTGGGGTAGGCATACGTCCAGCAGTATAGGCTGATGTATGTATGTATGTAAAAGTAAAGCTTTACTTACGAGCTGCCTAGCAGGTAGGCAGTTGGCGTTCAAAGAAGCTCAAACTACACGGAGCGTGTATGCATCCATAACAGTCTGTGTTTTTTCAGCTACTTGATAAATATAAAATTAATTAAGTGATTTAAGCACTTTATTGACTGATTTAAATATTTTTAAAAAGGTATATTTTCTGCTTGCAACCCTTTTTAGTTTAGTATTGCAAGGGATTATAAGAGGCTATTTTTTGCACAAAAACGGAATTGTTAAAATTCTAGACATTAATCTCATCAAACCCTTTAGTGTAAATGGAAAACGACAAGGGACGTGGATGATAACGATTTTAGGTTGGCAGCCCTGCGCGTGTTATTGGCATTATTGTGATGGGACGTGATAAATGTCTGAATACATAAAAGTTTATTGATTACTCCGTTTCAATGTCGAGCCCGAGGATTCGCATGTTTTAATTGTGCTCCTCGTTTGCGTTACTCGCAACGTAAATAAGCCTCGAAGGATTTATAAATATTTAGATATTTGAGACACTGAAAGAAAGTTTCATTATAACGCATTATCTAGTTAAATTAATTTTATTTAACTATCATAAAATAATTTAGCCGATTTTATTAAGTAGCTAATTTCATGGTTTCGGTTTTTAGTGACGGTTATTTTTAAACAAAATAAAAATAAATATCGTCACGCCCAATTATCCTCGAAACTTAGAACTTCAAAAAATAGAAGTTAGGTTGCCCGACCTGGGAATTGAACCCGTGACCTAAGCGGCTAGCGGTCTTAATAGGCGACAGCCGTACCCTTCGGGGATAATAGACGTGAAGGTACCATAGTAGTACTATGTAGTTTATACTTTATACTATTATTATACCATAGTAGTAATATGTTTTAACGGATGGAAAGTAACTGAAAATTGCCAGGTACTTACCAACAATTTCTCATCTGCTAATGAATTTAGTACAATATCAACACCTTTACCATTTGTTTCTCTATTTACCATTTCTTCGAATGATGTATCTCTTGTTTTTCCAATATGAGAATCTGTATCAAGAAAAATAATTGAACAAATAAAATAATTAATTTGCAATATCCCGCTATAACAATGAATAGACTATAGTGTCACTTAAGCATAAAAGACGGTGTGAT
>DVZN01000760.1:0-11779 GCA_018237365.1 Caria ino melicerta
CCGAGATCCCCTATATATAGATAGACACAAGAATTGCTCATAAAGGAATAAGTATTGTCTAAATTAATGTTAGATAATGATTTTAAAGTAAATTATACGAGTATGTTGTCTCGGGAGAGTGAGTGAGGTGGGTGAGTGTGGAGGTTGGTATTCACCGTTATAGGAAGAGCACGGGGCGGTCCATGGCGCGGTCGGAGCCGCTGGAGTGGGAGCGCCGCCCGCCGCCGCCGCCCTCCGCCGCGCCGCTGGCGCCCGACCCGCTCGACGTCGACTTCACCTCGCCGCCCGGCGCTGCGGACCGAACACACACGTATTTACCCATGAATTACTTCTGGACTACTAATAAAAAATGGCAAGTCTACAATATTAGCATGTTTCACATTATTAAAAAATATAATTAAACGCTTAAACCAGAAAAAATATACTAAAAATATTTTTAGATATGAGTAAGGCTTCTGTTTAGGTTTCACATAACATTTTGACAACAATACCATACAGTATTTTTAGAGGTAACACATAAGAATGGTTGTAAAAAATTTTAGAAAATAGTGTGTTGAAATATTAAACGTGAGATCGTAAGAAAATCTACAGTTAAAAATAAATATCTAACAAATAACTGTGGTATACCACAAGGTAATGTTTTAGGGCCATTATTGTTTTTAATTATATAAATGATTAAGCTGACTTCATCAAACACAAATCAATTTCACTTGAGATTTTCACTAAAATTATCATAAGAAAAAATAAAATTGACTTAGCAAAAGCTTTGAATGACTAAATTATGCTTAATGCATATGCATTATGCATCTTTGTGCATGTGGATGTGTGTAGGTACCCCGGGAAACCTAGGTTGACATTATACGACCAAATAGCTCCTGTATTATCTGAGGGTGGTGTCAAGAATCTCCAAAAAGGTATTTGTAACAGCATGACAGCAATGAATGTGGAAGAAGCTAAGTAAGTATGTGGGGATCGTGACACTTGCCCCTCGATACTCTCTGCCTACCCCGGGAACCTACCAAGGGTGACGGCGTGACGATATATATGTAAAAGAAATTATACTTACCCGCAGGTTCCTTAGCAGTGAGGTGGTCTGAGCCGGCACTCGAACCCCCACTGCCCGACATTACACTCTCTTCCCGATTATATCTGTAAATGACAACATAACTATTTTAATCCATAATAATACACAAATTTTGTCACGTTATATGTTAACAATAAACTCCGAAATTACTGTACCGATTTTGAAGAAATTTTACTAGTATATGCAATTTGTTCCAGCTAAATATTGTTACTATTAAACATATTATATTGTTGAATTGAACTAAGGTTAAACGCCAAATAATGATTTTAGATTAAAGAGTACTACCTATTTATGCAGGAATTAAGAAAATGATTTAATAATATCAAAATCCACAGTTTCACATTATAATAAAGTACTTACTTAAACATTATCTCCTCTGTGGTCGAATGGTGTCGGTGTCCGACTTTGACGCGAGAGGTCCTAGGTTCGATTCCCGGGTCTGGCAACTTGTTCTATTTATGAGTTTTTTCAGTTTTTCTGAAAAACATGACGTTGCCTGAAATTGGATTTGTGCCCGATTGGCGACGGACTTGCCACCCGTCACATAATGGGACCTAATATCGTCGGCTAATCGTGGATGCATACTAGTATATACCTCTGCCTAGCCATTATGGGCGTGACGATATTTATTTTACTTACTTAAACAAAATTTTAAGAACAATAAATAATTATAACAAACAGTCAACATTGGGATATTATCTTTGAATTTGTATGCCACATGTATGGCGAAATAGGTTAGAACACAATAATTTATTTTAAGATTTTACATTTACACCCTATATTTGCAAATACAAAAAAAAAATTGAAATTTGAAAATCTTCGCCCAAAAGTAATTCAACTCGCCTGAATGTAATTCGACTCACCCATATATAGTATGTTCGCTGGTCACACACGAGCTGTACTTGAAAGGTATTGGTTGGTAGCCGTACGACCCCGCATATGGCATATAACCTGGGCCCATCATTCTGTAAAAAGAGATTATTTCTTATATTTATGGATGATATGATAATACGGACCTGTATTTGGACCGGGCTCCTTTGCAGAATAGATAGGAGGCAAGCATAGGCTGTCATCAACGACTGTGACCTCTGACTATGTGGTAGGGTTTCGCAGTGGCTTGCCAGGATTGGCACATCGTCTTATTTATTCCTACGTCAATGCTTGCAATTGACGTGTTCAAGTTTAGAGGGTAAGATAGCCGGTAAACTTACTTTTACACGAGGTCTAGCCCGGCCTCAGATTGGCGTTTTAATATCTAAATGTGTTTTAAGTCACTTTGAGTTCTTACAATATTAAGATATTATAATATTTTACAATTTATTAAAGTTCTCATTATTAAATTGAAAAATGTTTATTAAAGTTCGTTATCGCCTCTGTGATCGAGTGGTGTCGGTGTCCGACTTTGACGGAATTTTTCTGATGTACATAATGTAGCCTGGGATAAGATTTGTGCCCGATATGGCGAAGGACTTACCACCCGTCACATTATGGTACATAACATCGTCTAATCGTGGGTACATACTAGTAAGTACCTCTACTTACCCTTTTGAGGATATATAGGCGTGACGATTAGGTTTAATATCTTTTTAATGCATTATTTTAACGAATTTAACGGCTTTTGGTGCAATGCGAAACTAGCGACTCGCTCCGGCTTTGCACCCAAAACTGAATAAAAATATACTACAGAATGTTTCTCTATTATTTTATGCATTTATCGTACATATTAACCTTCCTCTTGATTCACCCTATCCATTAAGAAATTGACACACACACAAAGAAATAGCAAGCAACTCACGCCGGGTTGGGCAGCGGCGCCAGCGTGTCGCTGGCGAGGCTGTCGGCGTCGGGCGCGCGCAGGCGCAGCGCCGCCAGCTCGGCGCACAGCTCGCCCGCCACGTAGTAGCACTGCTCGGAGAACGTGATCTTGTTCACCGTGTGCCGGATGAAGCCCGCCTGGGAAACAATTATAACTATATTCGGTGTTCGGCAGAATAGCGAATACCGATTTTTTTGTGACGTATCAAACACACAACCAGTATATTTCTGTACTAAAAACCCCATAATTTTCCCAAATGGGAAAATGCCATAATTTTTAATTTCAACTTAATTAGTAGCACATCCATATTTGGCTACCCTAATTCACACTAAGCCTTGCTAATCCGTACTATATCTGTAATATTAAACATTAATATTTTAGCAACAGAAATAGTCATGCAATGGATCCATACCCGGGCAAATTGCAAAGCGCTTTTCTACTGCATGTCTTGTTACATGACTCATTTTGCATATTATGCTCACTTATTATGGGCTGCCCGGTGGGGAGGTAGCCGGTCTTTTCATGGAACATACCTTCAGCATATGCGACGCATATTTCCTGGCCTCCCGCCTGTCTGTGATCCCAGCCACATGTTGCAATATCCAGTCGACCACATCGGCACCAATAAACGCGTTCGGTATCGTTATTTTAAGCCACATCCTGTCCCTTATCTCCAAACCTGAAATATTATACACGATTATTGAATAAATATTGATTGATGAATGCAATGCTATCAGATCAAAAACAATCAAGTTTTTTCGTTACAATAATAAATAAACTATTAAGAATTGCCACAATTGGCGGAGAAATTGGTGAACGTACATGAAAAATACATAGAACCTCCTTTTTAAAGTCAGTTTAAGGGAAGTTTCCACGTGTTGGTCCGGGCTCCTTCACAGGCCTTTCTGCCAGGTAGCTCGTAAAAGGCGAGCACACACTTACGGCCATTAACACCGTGACTTCTGATTAGGTGGTAGAGTTTCGCAGCGGTTCGCCCGGATGCAATGGTACCACCGCCTTACCTATTCCTGCAACCATAACGTCAGTGATTGCCGTTGACGTTTTCCGATTTGGAGGGTAGCCGGTAAACTTATTTTGCACGAGGCTATCATCCCAGCCACAGGTTGGCAATGCACCATTACCACCTTTGGTGTCTATAGGCGACGTGATTTCTTACTATCAGGAAGTCTGCTTGTTTGCCTTTCAATATTATAAAACAAAAAACGAACACAATATATTACTAGAAGCCAAGCAAAACCGAGCTAACTTTATATTTAAGTAGCTGTCCCGGCAAACTTAGGCTCGCCCATCTCCTAACTTAACAAAGATAGAACAGTTTTCATCATCTTTAACGGCCGTTTTCGGTGCTGGATCTAACCAAAATTTTGCCTACTGTTGATAGTGCTAACTCCACTTTTTGATATGGAGATATGAGATAACGTTTTAAAGGATAGATTAAGTACTGAAACCGGCTGTCAGTTAGACCAAGCTGCAGATAGTTGTGTAATTTAATCAAGACCAGTTCTACAGTTTTGGAGTCCATCACAAATAAACAAAGTCATACATAATTTATATAAATTAAGAAAGATAATTTTTATTAATTATTAATATTATATAAAAAAAAAAATTAAGAATTTAAACGATTAAAAATATATTTTAATTGTCATTGGTGTCATATTAAGAGCATATTCTTTCAAATTGATAAAGAATTTTCCAAATGGTTTCATATATGAAGTAGTTCTGAGATAATAAACAACAAAATTATTGAAGTTGGTACTTACTGTTTATTAAATGTAATCAGCATTGCCAGAATAAATTTTTACTTCATATAAATATCACTTACCGGAGTCAGGCCTCAACATAGCCCTCACCACCAAGGCCATATCCATCCCAACCGACAACTGAGGCTCGTGCGGTGCTAAGGATCCTACGTCTGAGCCCCGTTCTGGTATGGAAGGGGCAGGGAGGGAAGACAGAGGGGGAGGGGGGTATGCTTCACGTAGAGCTTGGGTGTGCGCTACCCACGCACCTGAAAAGTAAGGATATTTATTATAAACACTTATTGGATAGCTATTTCCATTAATTTTTAAGTAAGCAAGTAAGAGTGGATTTAAAAGCTAGCTTCACAAAGATCTAACTTCTCTTCCGAAAAAAGTTAAAAGATATGAAAAAAAATCTGTCAACGCCAAAGTGAATTTTTTGCCTATTGCAATCAAAAAGTAAATTTGTATAAAAATTTTAGTAACAGATATTTTCACTTCAATGGCTATATAAAATAATAATTCTTAATTCCAATATTCACCTTTTATTTTTATTGGACCACCTTGGGCCTTTTCAATCACAAAAAGGGTTTTGAAAATACATAAAAAAATATATAAGTTGGTTGTAAATGACAATATTTTCCTACTCACTTTCAAACGGCCAACTTTGACAAGTATATCACTGCTTAATGACCTTAAAACTTAGTCTACATTTATTTTAGAAACAAACTAAATTTCTGTACAATAACATTCAATATTATTTAAACAGCCGAAGTGGATGAAATCGCGGGCATCATCTAGTCAGTTCAATATAAGTACCAAAAAAAATTTAAAATGGAATAATAAAAGTTTTCAAAAACTAACCAGGATCTATAGGTCGTACAGGCTCCGTGCGTGGTATAGTGAAGTACCCTTTGGGATTAGGATCCCAGCACTTGGCCACCACCAGCTTGATTGGCCCAGGCTTCTGGACTACCTCTCGTAACACCCTGACCGCTTCATCATTGGTCATGTCTTCAAAGTTTACATCATTCACCTGGAAATTGATGACAAATAAAATTAAGAGCAGGTTTAACATTACATACATATCTTTACACCAAACCCCTTGCAGTCACCCCTTGTATTCACAATATACTTTTTGTGTACAATAAAGTTATAAATAAATAATACTGACAGCAGGATGCCTCAGATAATATATTTGTAGAGAAAGGTAATAGTCTATTAAGTTGACTTATTTATATGTAATTGCAACATGCTCCGGCTTCGCAGTTTCAAAACTGACACAAATGATACTACAGAATGTCCTCTCACAGATATCACATTAGAAACCTCTAAAATTGACAGTGTTTCTCTATTATTTTATGCATGTATTATAAAAATCCGTAGTGTAGTGTTTAAATCGCCTATGTGGTGTAATGGTACGGCTGATACCTGTTAAGGCTGCTAGCCGCTTAGGTCCCGAGTTCAAGTCCCAGGTTGGGCAACTTTTCTTAAGATGTTTTTCAGATTATTCTGAGTGAGCACGATATTGCCCGGGATTGGAACGTACCCGAAGTGGCGATAGGCTTGCCACCTATCACATCAAAGGCCCCTAGTACCTTGGCTAATTGTGGGTGTTCTAGTATATCTACTAGACTTACGAGTTGTGGAGATACTAGCACACCTATGCCTACCCCTCCTTACTTTGTAGTTTTAAAGATCTAAGCATACATAGGGACAGACAGTTGCAAAGTGACATTATTTTATACTATGTAGTGATACTAGAATATAAGAATAGTCATAATATTAATGATGGCATAAGGTTATCAATTACTAATTATTTTAATTTGATATATGATAGTTTAATTTAGTTCTTGTTTGCTTACAATCAATATATAGAATAAATTACTTATAATTTATTGTCTTGAATTATAACATTTTGTTAATATGTATGTTTATAGCTTTATATGTATATCTTTGGTTATATCTTTGTATATCTTTCAAGATGGCTGAATTGATTATAATTAAGTTTTTGGTGTATATTCAGGTGGGTCCAAGAATGGAACGGAGATTTACAATTCAGTAATCTACTGAATTGATTTAATGCACTTATGCATTGATTATTTGGTCCCGATGATGAAATGAGGTTTTCTTTTTCTTTTTGCTATGTTGTTTTTCAAATGATAGGAATTAGCTATTAATCATTATTTCAGCTTTTTTAACATGTTTGACAATGTAATTGAACCTGTGTAATAAAAACTATATATCTGCAAAGACTAGCATGGATTAGTATCACTTTTAATGTCTATGCTGTCTGTAGGTCATAGTGTATCTGTCACTAACACCTTAACTTTTGACAAGGTGGTAGTTTCACAGCGACTCACCCGGTTTGGTACCATTGCCTTACTTATTTCTGCCACCATAACGTAAGTGTTTGTCATAACCTTACTTTTGCACAAGGACTAACATCTCAACCTCAGGTTGGCAATGCGTAGAAGTAGAACAGCTGTCCTTTTTGCTATATAAAAAAATCTTCACAACCATAGTGAATGAAAACAATTAATGAAAATCTAATGAAAAACAATTAGCAAGAGATAATTGTTTTTTACTATCAGTGGAGTCCTTCAAGTGATAAAGAAAATCCTACCAATATTATAAATGGGAAAGTTTGTGAACATGTATGGATGTTTGTCACTCTCTCACACAAATACTACTGAACCGATTATGATGAAATTTGGTATGTAGGTAGCTGAAGACCCAGAATAACACATAAGCTTTTATCCTAGAGTTCCCTAGCGATTGGGATTAACACGGGAATAACGAGAATTTATTTTATCCCTTGCGAATGAAGCCGCGGGCAACAACTAGTTGTAATATAGTTTAACATGTAATTTATTTTAGTGTAAATTGAGCTCATAACCCGTCAACATGTATTATTTACATAAAATAATGAATCTATATTGATAAAAGATTCTCATGATTAGAATATTAATAAATCATTTTATTTTAAACAATAGTTGACGATAGTTGATTTACATATAATCATGCTTTTAATTTACATACATATCTTACATATAATTATGCTTTAATGTTTTATTAACATATGACACTAGCTGAAGGCAGGATAACCACTCCTACACATAGCTTTTTTTATATTATTGGAAGGCACAAGCACACAGATTTCCTGATGGTAAGAGCATGCCTATAGACACCTCCGGTGGTAATGTTGCATTTCCAAGTTTATGATGAGATGTTAGGCCTTGTGCAAAAGTTTACCAGCTTCTTTACCCTCCAAATTGGAACACGTCAATGACAAGTACTAATGTTATGGCGGCAGGAATAGGTAAGACGGTGGTACCAAACCGGGCGAGAGCTACAATACTCTACCACAGAGTCCAATACTCTACCACAGAGTCAGGTCACAATGTTGGTGATAGTAAGCCAATGCTCTCCTTTTATGGCAGAAAGGCAGATGGTCTATTATGCAAAAGAGCCCGGGCCAATATGGGGGTTACTTTATACAAAATAAACTCAACAAATAATATATATAGAGAAATAATCAATTTTTGGCAAGGTATTCTATATCTTGTTTGATGGAGAATTTATTTTGATATTTCTTTACCTAATTAAGTAGGTTTTACAAATATAGTCACAAATTAAAATAAAAAGTTGTTTAATCTTCTGGGTCAAATTTTATGAGTATTACTGGATTAACAACATGGTCATACACTGAGAACACCATGTAAAATAAATTTTACAGGTTACAGCTGATGTGACAGCCTTGTTGGTTGAGTGATTAGCATGTATGCCTAATCACCCTGACAAACTAGATGGTTGGACTTTGATTCCCATTGGAGGCAAGCATATGTGATGAACATCTATATCAGTATTTCTGGGTTCAATAAATGTATTTTCGGTAAATATATATGCATTTCTATATAGTGGTGTTGTGGACAGGCACCCATTTCACTAGCTAAATATAATTTGCTTAGTTTTTATTAGGTCCCATAATGTGACAGGTGGCAAGTTTGTCACCATAAGCACAAATCCAATCCTAGGTATGACATTATGTATATCAGAAAAACTTAAAACAAACAGCTGGACCCAGGAATCGAACTTGGGACCTCTTCAAAGTTGGACAGCATCTCCATTCAATTACAAAGAGGCATAGAAATATGAATGAAAAAACCTCACCTGCAATATCATATCTCCAGGCTCTATCCGACCATCCAAAGCCACAGCACCACCCTTCATAATACTACCAACATAGATTCCACCATCACCACCTTTATTTGACTGTCCCACTATCGAAATACCAAGGAAATTCACTGTGTCCATGTTCAAAGTAACCGTGATTATATGCATAGACATTGTGGAGTCAGTAATAGATGAATATGACGACGTCCTGGACATCACTTGAGGTCTTTTTCGCCGTCTTTGAGGCCGTTTTCTAGAGCTTACTTGTAAATGCGACACGCTACTACATTCTGTGAGTGCACGGTCAACAGAGGCGTTTGTATGTCGTCCAGTTGTAGTGGTAATCTCTGACTGACTATCAAATAAACTGGTTGAGTCTAAATCAGAACTCAGGACAGAAGCTGTTTCGTATTCAAGACCGTGATTTCCGTATTTCGAATGTCCGTTGATTCTCAGCCCTCTGTACTTGTATTTATCACATGAAGCTCGATGTCCGGGTCGAGAACTTATAGTACTATCTGTATCAGTGCACGTATCTCTGGTTATAGGTGCAGTCGGTGCGCCGTGAACATTTTGTTTCGTCTTGCCAGCATTGCTATCTGTACATTGGGATGCACCGTCTGAAGGATTAGATCCCTCAGCAGACACTAACCAAGACACTACACGACCATTAAAACACGGTAAATGTGCGTTATCATCAACTATTTCTTCTTTTACAACACCAAAATCATCATCCATCGACTTGAAAAAAAACTTGTAATTTGGCCTATTCAATTGATTTTTAAAGTCTAATAGCGTCACTTTCTCAGGTGAAATGGGAATTTTCACTAGATACGGCGTTTCTTCATCATCTATGTAGTAAATTACTTTTGTTTCCTCCATTTTAAAACATTTATTATTGAAAACTAAACAACACCCTCACGATCTATAAATATCAGCCGCCATCACAAAAATGGCTGTAAACTGTAAAGTGTAAAATTTAATATTGCCAGGCGCAAATAAAATCTAAAATTCTATTTTATTACAAACGTAAAAAAATATTTTAATATTTGTCTAAGACCATAATATCATGGACCATCATAATAATTATGGTAGGTATTATTTTAATCACTGTGAAATACAGTAAACATCACCTAAGTGTGCGGCTCTGAAGTTGAAAGTAGATTAAGCGCAGGTTCAGTCGTGCTTCATGAGTTAAAAATGTACGAAAATAATAATACTTCTACATTAAAATATACTAAAAACAAAAATACTAAATTTATTTTAGCTCCATTTTTACTTTGTAACAATTCGTATTGATCATAGTCAATCATGGTACTGTATAGGTATACTCATATTATACATATACATACAAGTATAGCTTAAAGAAATATTCGTAATTAATAAATTAAAGTGTTTAATAAAGTAAATTGCAACATATTTTTTTCATGTTATACAGGATTTCTCCCTTGAAAACAGTAGTGACAAGTTTTAAGTCACTAATTGATCACATTACAGTGCATCCGTTGATATAGTTAAATTAGGCGCGGGCAAATGGTGCCTGATTATTGGACGTGTTGGACTATTGAAGTAACGTTTATGTGAGATTACCAAAGACTAATGTCACAAGTCGTACCCTGAGCATAGCTCTTCCTTCAATTACAATTCAATTTTTTTAGGACTCCACCGTAGCTCTTCCTTAATCTTAGTACCTACAAGCAAAGTAAGAACCGTCACCTGTTGTCATTTGTCAGTTCGACGATGACACTGACAGCGTCATTTGAAAATTAAAAATAACGGGTGTTTGTGTAAACAAATCGACTGAAAGCTATATCACAAGAATTGAATTGAATTATAGTGTAAACAAAACAATATTTATTTATACAAATAATAATTAAGAATTATAATGGAATCCATAGAAACAAAACATTCTTGGTATCTACGCGTATCAGATGAATACGACAGATTCTGCAAAAGAGTGGACGGTGAGTTATACTTCTTGTTTGATTATAAACTGTTGGATATTCTCAACTGACTTTAAAGATATTTTATTTGCAGATCCAAAGGCTTTTTAAGTTTTTTATGTAAATTCGGTTGGGGTGTAGCCCCTTAGGCTACATCCCAACCGTATATTCTTAATCAAGTTATCGTACATTTAGGAGAATGTATCCCGTGTTGGTCTGGGCTCCTTTGCAGAATAGACCATCTGCCTCCCTGCCAGGCAGATGGTCTATTCTGCAATTAATTCTAAAATCAAAACAAACATGGTGGGAAGTCTTAAGGATAATTATTTTTTTCAATTACAGAAAAAGATGTATTTATTTTGAGGTTCTAAGTAATAAAAGTTATTTTTTAGATTTGTAAAATAAATAAAATTAAATAATGTCACACCCATATATCCTTGAAAGAGTATGCAGAGGTACATACTCTTATACACCCACAATTAGCCAACAATATTAGATCCTATCATGTGACAAATGCAATTCCAGGCAATGTTACGTTTCACAGCAAAAAAAGAAAAACCCCATTGTATAAGTTGCCGGACCCGTGAACTCTTCTGTCAAAGTAGGACAGACACACTACACGACCACAGAGGCTTTTATAGATTACTAGACAGTAAAAATGTCAACCATAATAAAAACAATATTTTCAAAGCATTGTGCTTTTAATTTATTTTACACCATAGATTTTTACACTTTTTTTGAGATAGGATACAAAGTTGTGTCTGATGAGATGTTTCTTTATAAGTGTTAATGATTTTAGATGAAATAGAAAAACATCGTCAACAATTGAAAGCTTGTAAAAAAAGAAATGAATTGGAAACAAAGCTTGCACAAGAACTTAAATTGAAGGTAAGTCAGTGTTTGTGTGTGTGTGTGTGTGTGTGTGTGTGTGTGGGGCATAACTATTGTAGGGTCAGGTGGTGTAGTTATCAGGACTCCGGAGCTCAGTCGGAGTCCGGTC
>DVZN01000761.1:0-11776 GCA_018237365.1 Caria ino melicerta
AAGTTTTTATGGCCAACATTTAAATAATGGTATAGTTGAATTGAATACTCACTACGTATGTACGTTAACGATTTAGATGTTTTGTTAAAATAATAAACAAATGATTATTTTGCCCGAAATAATATTGATTGTTGAAATTAATTTCATGTCCATTATCAATAGTAATCATTACTTATACTAAAAATACAGTATTTCCTTAAATATATGAAGAAGTTGCTACCTTAATTATTACAACAATGGATTACATTCATTAAAATTTACACTAAGTATTAACATTTTACAATACAATACCTGTTTTTTTTAAATAGCTACGTAATGTGACAACGACCATAGGTTTATCCATATAATAAAAAGTTTCTATGCGTGGGTGTTCTAGTATATGTACTGGACTTACGAGCCGTGGAGATGCTAAACACACCTTCGGGTATAATAGGCGTGAAGGTATTTGTTTTATAAAAAGTGTCAAATAAATAAGAAATAACAGTACAAAATAAATAAAACAATGAATATTTTTTTATAAAAAAACCTTTGTCATGTATAGATAAAAGAAATCATGTAATCTCACTCCAGCATGGGAGTCGAAGGATGGTGTCAGTGTGTTTGTTCTTTGACTTTGGTCTTACTCAGGTCTTATTGTAGTTTGAGTAGCTATGGGAGTTCTCCTAAGCCCTGTCTTCACGCCTCCGCATGCAAAAAAGCAGGAGCTTGCTATGATACATGCACAGCTCTATGCGAATTGCTAAATCTTATGAATTATGCTGCATACATTGTTCAGGGCGAGCTGTATTACGTAAACAACGGTATTATAGAGTACACAAGGTGAGTTGGACGTTTTTAACCCAGGCAGCGACAAAAGGGTTGGCTGTTTGCATTCAAATTAAGGAGTGGTAAATAGTAAAAAAATACTATTGTTTCATTACTTAAAAAATATCCTAATGATACAATTACATGTTTTTACCCGATTGCAAGAAAAGGGTTCATCGTGCGTATCTTGTAGGTATGTTTGTATGGATGTACCATTTTGCATTCTTTGCCTAGGCAAAGTAGAGAGTATCGAATCTTTAAAAACCGATCGATTAATTCAATTTCAATTCAACCGATTTCCCAGACAGGCGGATTTTTCTTATTAGACTGTATTTTTTAATGTTATCACCTCAAAACTCTGTTATCAACAATATTGTATTGACGGCATTCAAAAGGGTAAGTTTTCTATTTGGTCCTACAGATTTTATGAACTATCAATGACTCGCAATTTTACTTCCATTCGAGTTAAAAAAAACTTCGTCACTGTATAGCATTGCGACATCTTTTCCTATTCTTTTATTCTGAAGTGATGCACGTACCCTTGAAGTCGGTTTTTTGCCTTTTAATACGTTAAATTTAACTGTCTACACATACTATGCAAAAAATCCGTAACCGAAAATTCTCACCTGATTTTACTTTCCGACGTATTCATACATATACACCAAATGAGTGCTGAGCTTACGCGGCAGAAACTCAGTTAAGCAACTTTGAGCATATTGTCGTAATCTGTGTCACCAATCTGGATATTACCCGGAACAAAAAAAAACAGTCAAACGACATTTTTAAATTGTCTTAACCTCAGTGTTTGTGTTAACGAGTTCCAGTTTGAGGAGTATGTTAGCCGGTAAGCTTAATTTTGTACGAGGCCTAATATCCCAAACTCAGGTTCGCAACCATAATTTGTGTCTGTAGGCAGGGTGAATTTCTTACCATCTGGAAATCCATCTGCTTGTTAGCCTTCCAATATTTCAAAAAATTACTTATTTGCTATCATTAAAACTTTCCCAAGCATTCCATAAAAAAAACTATTGTATAATATTACTAATAGATACCTCGTGTCGGTCCGGGCTCCTTTGCAGAAAAGACCATCTGCCTTTCTGTCAGGCTGCTCGTAAAAGGCGAACATAGGCTTACAGTCACTTTCAACGTGATCCCTTGCTAGGTGGTAGAGCTTCGCAGCAGCTCACCCGGTAGAATGGCACTACCGCCTTACCTATTTCTGCCGCCATAGCGTCAGTGCTTGCCGTTGACGTGTTCCAGTTTGGAGTGTGAGGTAGACGGTAAATTTACTTTTGCACGAGGCCTAACATCCCGGCCTCAGGTTGGCGGCACACCATTACCACCTTTGGTGTCTGTAGGCGGCGTGAGTTTCTTACCATCAGGAAATCCATCTGTTTGATTGCCTTCGAATGTTATAAAAAATATACTTCGATGTTATTTATTTGTAGATTTACTAATTGGATCAGAAGTCACACAATCAAAGGGGTTCAATATTCCGACATAAGTTTTTTGGTCCGATAACATTAAGGCAGCGAGTATAAGCCAGTGGATGAGTTCTTAATTTACCATATTGATGAGCTTTCAAATATGATTTTGTCATATTGAACCCATTCAAAGACAACACATGACATCACTTGTACTATTAATTGCAAGCCAGTTAATCGATCGGCTCCCACGACATTATAAAATATATTCAACACATATCTTCAATTTAATTTAAATACCGTTGAAGGAATTTCAACTTATTCAAGCTGTTAATAAATGTTATATTAGCTTGTATGAATATATTAGTGTGTTGAGTTTCGTATGGCATAGGGTACAGTTTAACGACAGTTTTTGTAATGTCGGAACACCACTTGGTCTTATTAAGCATTGCGTTCAGTTGTTGTTGTCCTTTATACGTTAGGATAGTGTGGACATAACTTAATTTCACTTTCACTGTATAATTGAAAGTTTGGCAATTAATAATCGTTAAAAACCATACCTGTATATTTTTTACTCTTTAAAGCAGATTTTATTTATGACATACAGACAATTGAGTCCAGTGCTATGTATAGTATATAATATTTATAAGCCTCAGTCACCTATAACGTTAAGACATTAACGGTGTCCTAAAACATAATACGGGTGAATAAAATAATGTATAAAATTAGCTATAGGCTGCTTGTGGCATGCGCAAGATTGCTGGCAGTGGTTGGAAAAAGGAACAGACGATTGAGTATTGTGGCGTGACAACTGACATGACGAAGTCTTACGTCCAACAACAAAATAACATAGGCTGATGATGATGATGACGATGATGATGAAGAGGCTGTTTTTATCTTTTTAAAGTGATTTCTTTCCATCGCCTCAATTATTTTTGTCAATCTATAGCATATCGGATTACAACCGGCTACAGAGTACTTACTCTAATGCAAGTGCATCGAGAAATGACTAAAAGTTTTACTTACATAGTGGTTTTATAAAACCACGCCATTTATGTTACAGAATACTTTGTAAGAATGTCTGCCAAATTAAATAAAGTTTGTCTCATTAGCATGCACTCATTTCTGTTCCAGCTCATCTACCGCAAGACACAAATAAAAACATAAAATCCCATTGTAGCGAGTCAGCGAGGCGTATCCACATGTCACCCGTCGCGGGCTATTAGTCTTTTGAGATTAGTGCTCTGGCGGTTTTGACAATTGATTTATGTCCGTCAAGGCTCGTCACGGCGGCGACTGCGCGGGCGCATGTGCGACTAAACCGCCCTCCACACTGCTTCTAAGAACAAATTTTGGTCAAAGATTATGTGATAGACGTATCCTGATCTCCTTTTACTTTTTAATCATTGCATGTATCAATTATCGGTTTATCTCTTTATAAAAAATGGAGATAGCGCTATCAACAGTAGGTAAAATGAAGGATAGATTGAATACTAAACCGGCCGTATATGATCTAGCTATACAGTAGCGTAAATTACTTTTGATCACTAAAAAGCCCGTGTTGGTCTAGATTCCTTTAAAAATAGACCGAAGATCTACCTGCAAGCGGCTTGTAAGAGGCGAGCATAGTTTTATTGTCTCTATCCCCGTGTCACAACTAGGTAGAATTTCGCCAGGCTTTGTATTTGTTGCCTTAGACATACCTGCCGACGTAACGTCACTGCTCACCGTTGACTTATGCCAGTAAACTTATTTTTTAACTAGGTAGTTATTTGACCATCATCTCACCTGATGCTAAGTGAAAATGCGGCCAAAAGCATTGGTCAGAAGCAGTGTGCGGCGGCGGACACTGAACTGTATGAAAAACGTTTCGAATGGTCATGATGATGGTAGGCATGATCCAGCTTTAACTTAGGTCTGGTGATCGCTGCGCACTCCGCTGCGCAGTGCGATGTGCGTTTTCAGATACTGAATTGAAAGAAAAACGTAATGCAGACTTCGACAGAATAAGAAACTATTTGGAAATTTTTTCATACAATAGCCTAGAACCCTACAATTGTTTAGAACACTTGCCACTTTTGCACTAGTCTTAACAACCAGATCTCGGGTTGGCAACGCACCATTATAATCTTTGGTGTCTATAGACGGTGTGTATTTCTTCCGTCATCTTGTTTGCCTTTCAATATTTAAAAAAAAATATATCGATTGATATTGCACCCGATCATCATATTAAGCTTTATTTTAAACGTATTTATAGACTGTACCATTACCTATGATTACCACGTTACCTACGATATCATCACGCATGAATGGTCTGTCGTATCTACACCCGAGTAGATGTTTACAAGAAATCTCGGCAATATATCATTCCTCAAAAATAGTAAGGCGATGTTTGCGGGAGCGTATTTTAGCGGGAAAAGAAACAATAATTTAATCTATTTCAAAATTATAATCGGTAGCAGCTGTTGAACCGTACGGTATAAAAACTGTAAGGTTTTATTTAAAGTTTTGATTGAGGTGTTTGTGTTTGTCTAGGTTTCCTATGTGGAATAGAGTATCGGTTTTCATGACAGGCAGCTTATGAAAAGGAGGGTTGAAATATTTTTACAAAACAAAAGCATTAATGGAATGTACAAATCATCTAAGTGTACGGCTCTGATGTTAGTAACAAATAAATAAATATTCCTGGACAAATCACACATATTAAACTAAGCCCAAAGTAAGAAAATTATTAGATTGCATTATGGGTGTTAGTCAAAGATATATACATAAACATACATGTATAAAAACCAGAATAAATTTAATAAAGACCTAGACCCAGAAGTGCAAACGCCTTTGTTCATAAGACAAACGCCCGCCTCCGTCGGGAATCGAGCCAGAGCTTCGCTACTTGTCGACGCGGTAATGCAACTACGGTACCACCCGGCCAGCGGGACCAGCGAGTTACAAAAGACGTAAATGAGACAAATTGTTTATTAAAATGAAAGTAAAATTAAATTTAACATTTTGATTTTCGATATAGTTTAATGTAAACAGACAAGGATATCCGGTAAGCTAACCCAAGGATAACCGGTAAATTTACACAAGGATACCCAGTAAACTTACACGAGGTGATCCAGCAAACTTAACAAGAGGCTTAACATCTTAGTCTCAAGATGGTTACGCACCATAATATGAAATAATAATAATAATATGTTTCTGGTGGTTAAGTTTGTATATGGTATAATTTCCTACAGGAAACCTTTGCCAATTTGCCTACCCAAGAGATCAAATACTTAAATTATGGTATGTCACAAACATACACATATGGTGAGAATATCGCCCTTAGCAAACATACCGCCTGCCTAGTGTAGTGACTATGGACAGAACCCGCCTATACACTTGGAGAAGGCGTACGTCTAACTGTGGATTGCAGCTGATGAATCTATAGGTATATATTGTATATTTTCCATCCCCAGCACTTGGTGAAACTGCATATTGATATTTTTGATATTATTACACTTGCACTGTTTCACAAATTATTTTTTTAATTTGTACACACTAGCCAACCTATTTCGCTTTTTAAAGCAACTTCTATTTTTTATAGTAAATAATAAATATTTTAAAATAGTGTACCCCTAAAGATGCTGTAAAAAGCGAAACCGGTTGGTTAGTGTGTATAAATTTAAAAAAATATTTGTGAAACAGTGCAAGTGTATTAATATCAAAAATATCTATTGGTATAAATAAAAATGAATCGCCGAAATGTATGTACGCCCATAATTTCTGAACGTCTGCACCAATTTTACAAGTTGTTACTAGTTAGTTAGTAATGGACTAGTTATTTAGTAACTGCGACAGTCGTATGACTGAGGCGGTTGCTATTATACTACGTTAACTGTGTATTTTTACCGTTACAAATAAAGTTTTATCTTATTTTATTTTTTATCTTTTTAATTTTTATTTTGTTGTGTTCGTTATTGTCATGCTTTTCACTAAGAACAAAAAAAATACGCGGCCTGTGGAGAAATTTTTCGTTCTTAGCATTTTTCTATTAAATCATTAATGTATTTGTGTATTCAAACCGGAGGCTAAGCTTAAACAATCAAAACCGATTGTCAGGACATGTCATGGAAAATAACTAACTGGAAAAAAGTTATAATTTTGAGTGCACTAATATGCTTCTTACAACAAAATATTGTATAGGTACATGAGCATGAATCTGATGGAATTTGTGTCCTAGTAGGCTCAGAAAAAGGAATGTAATATGTATTTTTTCATACGCAAGCGAGTTTGCAGGCAGCAACAAAATATTTAGAAGTAACATAGACTACATTTTAACAAAATAATACTAATTAAAAAAAACTACAGGCGAACAGAACCGTCGGGAGCAGCTAGTGAATTAATAAATGAAGCTTACCGTAGTAATTAAAATTATCTAGCTTAGTGTACATTTAAAAGGTGATAGCAAAGCAAACAGTCTATTCTGGCGACGATAAATTATCATCGTTTAAAGATCCGGATCCTGATATTACTCTCAAAACTAGACAATAGACAATGCCTTGCACTGACGTCATGGTGGCAGGAATGACTCATAGTATGGTTGACACTAACACACACATACATACATATCTTCACGCGAAGTCCCTTACGAGGTATCGAGAGAGAGAGAGAGAGAGAGAGAGTATCAAGTGCCAAGTACATACTTGCCTGGCTTCCTCCATATTCATTACTCTCTTCATACATACACGTCGGTTTCGAGTTGACTCCACTCTTAACACCACCCTCGGATAAGTGGACACTAAATTAGGCATAAAATCGCTAGAACTTTACAACTAAGGATAAAATCAAACTTTGCTCTTGATCATACATAACTGGAACTTGAAATTAGTACATATTAGGAAGAATTTAGCCAAAATATGTATTCCGTAAGTAATTTGTTCATCTTCCATTTCATAATTCCAAGTTCTGTTGAAAAGTTTGTATGAATATGATATGTCATTATGAGAAAAAAACATTTAAACCAGGAAAATACACCGCTTCCAAAACAAGCATTATTATGGCTGTCATAGAACAGAAATACATTTCGTTATGTTTCACTCTAATTAACAATCTGTCGTCCCGAGAGTTGACAGGTAAATGACGTTGACAGCTGGCAGGTGACAACTGACAGGAACTTGATGTGACATTGACGCGCGCGGTAATGAAATTGTGACATACGAACTTTGTGGAAAACGATTTATGGAATTTTGGTCTTAAACACAAGGTAATACAGTTTAATTAACATTTGCTGTAATATAATATGTTTTATTCATGTTTGTTGGCAATTTACTTTACAAAGCTAATACCAACGCACTTTACTTGGTTTATTTTAGCACTAGCAGTCGCCCGCAGCTATATCCCATTATAAAGTTATCCAGTTCCACTCTAAGATATACATATTATAAAAAAGTTATAATGAATACCTTACCTAGCTTTCATTTGATTTTTAAAAGTAGCTAATTTTATTTTCTGGAACATACATAAATTATAACATGAAAGAAGTAAAATTTGTGATTTTATAATACTTTCGCATGAAAAAAAAAGTTTTTTACTGTAGTTCTATAATTATTTCAAGATTTGTAAACACTGTTCTATAATTATTTCAAGATTTAATACAAATTGTTGAAATATTTTAACAGATGAAAGAGGCAATTACAAGCAATTGCCTTCTTTTTTTCTAGTCAAACTTAAGCGCGTATGACGCATCTATAGCTTTATAATATATCATATGTTCTACGACGGAAACTGATTAAACAATAAGGATGAGTTTAGTAAGGAATCAACCGTCTATAATTATTCCTAGCGCTGTAATGCCAGTGTTTGATACTTGAGTCTAATAGCCCCAGTGCAAGTCTATTGACTACCCTTAAATAATGTATATTCCTAAGTATTGTGATAACGTGCGTTATGGCCATAAAAATACACGACAATTGTTGGCGAGTAATCTATTTCGAATTTCTAAGTGGCTCACCAGACAATGCACGAAAAACGTGTGTACTGGTTTCAGATTTCACAAAAAGTTGACCTGTCAAAATAGGATAACAGTGTGGAGACTCTATCTAGACAGTTAATGAGCTAAGGTTGTCTTAGCTCTTACTCTCCAAACTGGAAAATTTCAAAAGCAAGCACTGACCTTATGGCGGCAGAATTAGCCGGATTATCAGAACATTTAAGCGGTGGTACCAATCCGGGCGAGCCACCGCGAAACCACATGAGTAGTTATACGCGAAACTCTACCGCTTACTAACATCGTTACACTCTTACGAGCTACCTAGAAGAAAGGCTGATGGTCTGTCCCGCAGAGGAGCTAGGATCAACACGGGAAAAATTCTACAGTATCTGTAGGCAGTGGGTTATCACATACCTTCAACACAACTATGTTTCTCCGGGTGTTAGCAGTGAAAAAACCAAAATTTAATTAATACTTAAACTTAATTTATGCAGACATTTACAAAAAGTTCTAGGTAGTAAAATATATACATCTTTAAACAGTGTATTTTTTAATAATTTATTTTAACCTTACATTACTTAAAAGCAGTGCTTCTCCAAATTAATATTAATTTAGAACCTAGTATACTAAAAATACTAATATATTACATAACGCTACACGTCAGTTTTTTACCCACATTCAGATTTTGATGAATGCATATAAAATATTTATTTTTATTTTATTATGTCATTAAAAATGTTTTACGACTTTAGTTACACAAAGTTGATGACATTTAGACAATTTTTACATGCCGTAAATACACATCACCTTTATACATACTTATAACAGAACAAATATTTTTGAAAATCGTCTCTGTGCTCAAATGGTGTCGGTGTCAGACTTTGATGCGAGAGGTCCCGGGTTCAGGTCAGGCAACTTGTTCTATTCAGGAGTTTTTTCAGTTTTTCTGAAAAACACAATGTTGCCTGGGATTGGATTTGTGCTCGATTGGCGACGGACTTGCCACCCGTCAAATCATGGGACCTAATATCGTCGGCTAACCTTGGGTGCATACTAGTACCTCTGTCTTCTTTTTCAAGGACATATGGTCGTGAAGATATTTTTTTAAATATTTTTTTAATTTACAACTTTTTTATTGAAGTTGTGCACTTTTTGCGATGGGTGAAAAATGTTTAGTTCGCGGCGTCAGAACTTCAGATCGTTAGGGAGTCGAGGAAGAGTAGATCAATTTTGCTATTTTTTTGTACAAATGGAGGTCTGAAACTAATTTTAACTATTACCAATAAAAATAATAACAAATAGAAAAAAATATGAAGAACATAAAATAAATTATTAATATATATCGCCATACCTTTAAATGAATTATTAATAAATAAAAAGCTATTATTACCTAAAAACAGTCAAGTATGCTTGTAATAATGGTAATTAAGTACCAACATTTCGTTTATTTAAAATTCATTATTTAGCACGTGCTGTAAACTATTGTTAGTACATAAAAAAATATACAGTCTTACTTATATGTAATATTATGTATATCTGAAAAATCTATCTAAAAATAATCATGCAAAATCTATCGAACGGATTTAGTTGAAAGATATATTTATAGATTGTACCCCCGAGCAACATATAGGATACGTTTCATGTGATTGCAAGAAACGGAGGTAAGGTTTTTCATAACTAAATTATGGAGTTCTCTTCATAATTTAGTTATGAAAAACCTTGCGGACAATGTTACAGGCAACCGGCAGAATATCATAATTATTACATATATTTTATCTACAAACTAACTAGAGACCCACCCTGATTTCGCATGAAAGCAATGTAGGTAGATCCTAATAATATGCGCAGTGTGGAGTGATTAATAATGTGTTTGTTACGACATCACATCACAAATCTGAGTTTTTCCGCTTTTTTCTACTATGCTATGTATTTTATTGCGCTTTTTCATAAATAATTCTATCTAATGCTGAAAATTACTTTTAAATAGCCGCTAAACTTACTTTTGCACGAGGCCTAACATCCCGGACTCAGGTTGGCAACACACCATCACCACCTTTGGTTTTTATAGACGACGCGAATTTCTTACCATGAGGAAATCCGTCTGCTTGTTTGCCTTCCAATTTTATAAAAAATAGTTGAAAAGATTTAAACGAACAGTTCATTCTATACTATGACAAGACATTATATGTTTAGAAGAAAGATTTGTTTGTTTACCTTGAAAAGACAAGGCAAACAAACACGATTAGAAAACTAGCTTATCCATTTTTATTACAATATTAGTGACCGATCCGTTTTTACAGTGTTAGTGACGGATTAATCCTATGTTCGGCGTTTGCGAGTTGTTTGGAAGAAAGGCAATGGGTCTACTCTGGTCTACTCTGCATGTACACAGGGATACATATAGTAGTGTGTTTAATTACATTAACGCGACATTAATCTTGCGTTTTATCATCAATGTTATCTCTAGTAATATAATCCATTAATTATTCAAACGCAGTAAAACTACAAAAAAGCGACTTCAAGGTCAAGTATATACATTTAATTTCTATGACACCAATCGGGAATAATTTATTTACATATTTAAACTGTTTATGTATAATATATACATAAACATATTGTTACACTGTGGCGATATATTGGTGACCTTAATTGAACTCACGAATTCTACTAGAGCTGGGTCATGAAAACTCAACAGTAAATCATCTGGAATCATTAATTAATAAAAATGATTTCCTAACAAAGTTATTAAATTAGTAATGTTAGGGTAATGGGTAGGGTAATGTTAGGGTACTAGAAGAGGTGGGGAATGAAAAAAATTGTAAATTATGAGGAATTATTAATAAAAAAGATTTCCTGACAAAGTTATTAAATTAGGAATGTTAGAGAAGATTTTTTTAAATTAATGTTTGAGTAGTAATAACCACCTTTATTACTACTCAAACATTAATTTAAAAAAATAGTGAAAAATTAAATCATCTAGAATCATTAATTTAAAAAATGATTTACTTACAAAGGTAATAAATTAAGACTGTTATTTTTTATTATTGATTCCAGATGATTAACTATTTATTTTCCATTACCTACCTCCAATACTACCCGTGTGTTTAATTATTTTATTCATTTATTTAACGTTATTGTACACTAAACAAATGAGTTTGTACCAAAAGGCGAACTAAGGTCAATTTAGGTCACCAAAAAGATGTCACGTTGTACAAAAGGCGAGCTTAATGCGTATAACTCTCTACCAACCAACCTGTGGAATAGAAGTAAGAAAGAAAGAAGAAACAATACAAGTAGGTGGATTATATATAGTAGCTAAAGAAAAATAGGTTTATATAGATAAATGTGATAGAATGGGTGTTAACTATAGCTTTTCACAAAAGTACAATTGGTGTATAAAAATATTGATGACTTCGCCGCGTCAGTCACTCTAAGAAATTTATGGTTGAGTTTGATTAAGGTTTAATATTTTTATTTATTTATTTATTTACTCTCACACAGTAGGATAATTTACATGAAACAAAATTTAATATAGCTTAATTATAAGTACCTGCTTGTGGCCTGGTGCCCATTGTAG
>DVZN01000762.1:0-11774 GCA_018237365.1 Caria ino melicerta
TTGCGTTGACGTAGCAACGGATTTTGTTACAGCATATATATGTTATAGACCTCAGTATTTGATATGAATTTCAATTTAATAGGTCTTCACGTTCATGAGGAAAGCAGTAGTAACTTTAAAATCTTTAAAAAAAAATTACATGATGTCACTAAAAATTTACGTTTTCCGCAATTTTTCCTTTACCTGTGCTATAAGACGTCGTTTCGTACTAAATTTCAAGATTCTGTGTTTATGAGAAGTATCCGTAGGTTTTGTTTCCGTTACGAGTTTTGAAAATTGGCGGAAATTTGTGGCATAAACAGTTGTCTTTTAGCTTCGAAGTATGATTTAGGAGCAGTAGACATGAGTATTTCCGTTCCTGAGAAAAGGGGGACGGACAACAATATGTTTCTATAAGGGTTCCGTTTTTTCCTTTTGTAGTACGAAACCCTAAGGACAAACCGGTTAAAAAGTAATAAAGAAGCACAAATTTGTAAGGGATATCATAATTACAACATTTAATACTAAAATTATAAAAATGATATAACTTATTTTTTTTATAATCGATAAACACTGAAAACGTTAATTTTAATACTTATTTCAAATAACAAAAACCATGTTCCATCTAAATAAAATAAGTAGAGGCGAAGTGACAGGCTGTACATCGCGCGATCGCAGCGGCGAGTAGCGGCTGGCGACGGAACCATACACGGGCGACGTCGTTACACAGTGAACTGCGTTTAAACATGCTGCTTTATTTCTAATTCGTAGCACTTCATATTCTACAATTATTATATATTCTACAATTATTATACATTGTACCGATATTTTATTTGATAGAATCTAAATAGCATTCAAGATACTGAGCAAGTGCTACAGCGTGGCGGGTTGCCAAATGTAGTTATTTATATAACTTAAGATCAACACATATTCGCTTGTATTTGTTGTATCCTCTGTTTGTCATGGTTACATCGCTTTCATTCGACTCACTCGACCACACAGGTATGGTACTGTGTTGTGGATTTTTGTGAGTTCGAATAGCGTGTGGGCCTCGATAATTTTTCGTTTTAACTTGTAATTAAATTTATTTTTACTACTAGTATATTCATAAAAGTACTAAATTCTGAAACCATATTATCTTAAATTCATTTCAGATTTTATTAATCATAGCAAACGGACAGAGACGGACGGAATGTAAACGAGTAGACGGATCAGATGTAAGCAATAAACTTTCCCCAAATTAAAGATGTAAATAGTAGTGTTTGCGATAGGATTAAGTGAGAGGTTGATATCAACTCGGACAAACCGTCACAGTTACACCTTTCAATAGGGGTGGGTGGTTACACAAAATTTTTGGTTAGTCTAGCCAGGAATTTTTAAAGGATTTTTTACGACTATTAAATCATATTTTTTTAATCAGAGCGATTTAAGAAAAAAGGGAAAACGCATATTATATTTCTCTCAATTCATTTTCTCATCACCATTTGGTTTTAAAAAGTTTTCAAATTTATTACCTTTTATGTCATTTATTCGCAGTTTTGGACTTTCTTGTTACAAAGGGTTTGAGTCCCACTGAGGTTTACAGAATGTAAGGGGTTTAAATTATTTATTCTGTCACTGTTATTCTATAATATTAAATGATTTGAAACACCATCTCGTAATCCGATTGTCTAAGTAAGATGACAGAAACAAAGCACTACACATTTATCCGCGTGCTTTCCAAGATTCTGTTCCTTTAGGCTTTATGTAGTTTGGCAGATACTGTAAATATTACCACAGACTCGCGACTCTGATTCACAATATTACAAATGTAATGAACTAAACTTCAATATATTTAGCTCGCTCTTTTTATAATTTTATTTGATTTGTTTTTACCGTGTACAATCCGGCCGACCATACCGGCCCCTCCGCCGTGGCATTTGCCAAGACCGAGGTGAGCAATACGAAATGCGGCGGCAATGGTACATACAGTAGTCTTAGCGGCAAACCTCACCTGACACTTGTATACATTAAAAAATATAGAATATCGATGTTGCACAATAAAAAAAAAAACAAAAAATGCATATACATTTATTCAATATATCATAAATAAATATATAAGTGATAATATACGAGTGTGTCTGCGAAACAAAAAATATAGAAATTATCAATATAAATGTTACATTGAAAAATTATAAGCAAATTATGAAACATAATGTATTCGTTACATACAAATATATACAATACAGACAACAAAATAGAATAAATATATATTAGAATAATAACAACAATAGAATTGTAGGAAAGAAGCATCGTGTTGCAGCGTAGTGTTTGTTGGGTTTACCAAAACTTGAACCACGCGGAAATAACACTAATTAAAAAATAATTCAATATTTTTACAAAAAAAAAAGGTATTCGGAAAAGGTGGAAAGCGGTAGAAATATTGCGTCGGTGTGCCTATTACGGAACTTCCGTGTAGACTATTAGGTACACTATTAGCCATGAAACCTATTATAAGCCGGAACTTAGCTATCAGATGCGATGTGTAGGTAATGTTATTATTATGAGGTATATGCGATGTGTAGGTAATATAATTAGATGGAGATATATATGATAGTTTTTATTTACTAATGAAAATTGCCAATTCAACAACCCTAATTAGCGTTATGTTTCTCTGAAGTGTCTGTGTTAATACATAACACATATATTTTACGAATTAATTTTGATATCGATCTCTAAGATACTTAAACAATATACATTATTGTACTAAACAGATGCCTTTGAGACTGACGTTGAACTTGAGGCACAATAAATAACCTTTAATATTATCTACTAAAAATTTAAAATAAATATCGTCATGTCCATATATCCTCGAAATGGTAGGCAGAGGTACGCACTAGTATGCACCCACGACTATCCGACGATATTAGGTCCCATGATGTGACGGGTGGCAAATTCGTCGCCAATCGGGTACAAACACAATCCCAGGCAACATTGTTTTTCAGAAAAACTTTATTTTTTACTTAGAACAAGTTGACTAAAAATTTAACATTGTTTTAACATTTACATGAAAGCGTTTTACTTCGAAAAAAAGATACTACATCACTAGATGGATATGTTTTTTAAAGCATTGATATTATATAAATAACTTTCAATGTACAGAACCATTTCGTGATCGATGGACCGGCTGCCAGGTAATCTGTTGATGCGTTGACGGGCTGTAATGAGGTTTCATTGCTATGATGACGTCATTATTATAATGTTGATAACTACTTAAAGAAGTATAGGTACCTATTAATAGAAATAACCGATAAAATATAATTCTGTTTTTTTTTTGTAAGACACCAAATATTTTTTCTGGTAAGAACTTTTAAGCATCTAAGCTCGTCAACTCGTATGATCGCAAGGTTTCGGCTTATTAAGAGGCAAACCCGTTCAACAAATATAACTTCGCTTTATAAGATCCTGACAATTTGATCGAAAGTTGTATCCGAAAATTCTAAAGGATTGTGATCGTTTTTATTTTAATTAAAAAAAATAGAAGTTTTTATTTTAAAGGGCTGGGTAAAAACATTTGTGTCATGTCAAAAGCTTTGCCCTTGACGCACAATTACGGTTAGAGAGCTATTACTGGTGTGTTGCTCCTCAAGCGAGGTCACGGCGGCGTGCGCAGGCTACAGGAGAGTGGGTAGGGGGCGGGCACTCACGGTGGGGTTCTTGTCGTCGGGCAGGATCATCTGGTTGGGCGGGCGGAGCGACAGCTTCGTCAGGATGCCGCCCAGCCAGCCGCTCGACTTGCCGCCCTTGCCGTTCTCGCCGCCCTTCTCTGACTTCTCCTTAGGCTTGGGCTTCTCGCCCTCCGTGGCGGGTTGCTAGAATGTTAACACACATTATTAAATGCCACGGTTCCATTCGGTGCCCTGACATATATCGAAGTGTCACGAGTGCCACTTAAACATTATATTTCTTTTTACAGAGACGTACCGCAGCTTCTATTGTTATGAATACGAACGGCGTCCGGTAATTTCATCTGCCTATAGCTTGGCTTTACGGAATATATTTTGAATAAGCACAGACTATAATACTTCTGCATAAGTTAGTTGTTTATGAGTAAAATAATGTTTAAAATTAATCTAATAGTTTTAATGAGCTTTAGTTATTTTGTATCGATCGAGATAATCGATCACAAAGCACACCGAGTCTACACGAGTGCAGCTTTTATCGAGTTATGTTCCACGTTATTGGGGATATTTGATTTACAAACACGTTAAATACAACGTTTTCTCAAGTATATATTTAAAAATTACACACGATAGATGATGGATCTGTTTGTATGTGATGCCTAAAAAGGAAAACGGAGAGTGAGAGAGTGTAGGTACCGGCGCGCTGCGCGGGCGCTCGTCGCCGAGCTCGGAGAACAGCTGCGGCCGCGCGCCCGCCGCGCCCGGCATCGTGATGGTGGGCGCCGCCGCCTCCGCCCCGCCCGCGCCGCCCTGCAACGTCACCCGCCACCACGACTTGGGTTATGGCCAACTTACAACATACAATTTTGAACTTCAATTGTTATTCCTGAAAACTTATGAAGCAAGATTATGTACATTTTACCCCAATTAACATAGTGCAACAAACGTCCATTACGTTGCCTACGATTAAGTCACGCGAGAAAAAAAATGATGTTACAATGAACCTGGTGGTGAGCTCCACATTGTATGTGAGCCTCTTATATAGGGTGGACTACGGAGGCGTACGAAACTAAAAACGCTATAACGTCGGAACGGGGTAAGGGAGCGGAGCGCGGGAGATGAAGATATGTAACACGGTTCCCGAAAATTTAGTATCGATGGAGCAATTAACGGTGAACAGCGCGCGCGCTGCGCAATGTTATTACAAAAATGGCGATTCGTGCGTTACTGTTCGACGTTTATTTCGCTCTCATTATGTATCTATTACATGACTTTAATCAGTTGCCGAGTGAAAGTTTGATTGGGGCGTGGGCCAGAAAGTTCAAAGCTAACGGTTCGACCCTCGATCAGTAACCTAAGAGCCCAAAGGACAAAAAGGTCTAAGGAAACAATAAACGAAATCGGTGCTTTCGTACTACGCAATCCTGGGCAATCCACTCGCAAGCGATCAGCTGAGCTCTCTGTATCAAGAACGACTTTGTGTCGAATTTTGAGGAAAAACTTAAAGTTGCACTGCTATAAACTTCTACTAGTGCAAGATTTGAAGCCGAATGATCCCAATTTACGACTTCGTCGAAACAACGTTTGAGCGTTTTCGGAGCTTCAACATTATTTTTCAGACGAAGTTCATTTTAATTTATTTGGACAATCCACACATTTCATTCGCGAAAAGAAACAGTTTGGGCGGCTATTTCAACACACGGATTTCTGTGACAGTGAGCGATATTATGTTACGCATTTTTTCCCGTAGCTGTCAAAATTTGAAGGGTATAATAGTGCGCCATGGTTTCAAGAAGATGGCGCCACCTGCCATACATCTAACAAGAGTATGGCAGTCGTAAAGGAGATATTTGCTGGAAAACTCATTTTGCGCCGAGGTGATATTCCATGGCCCCCTAGAAGTCCGGGTTTAACCCCACAAGACTTTTTCCCGTGGGGATAAATGATAAGTACAGTATACAGCAATAATCCGACCACAATTGCCCAGTTGAAGGCCAATATCCGCGGAGAAATGACCGCTATTTCATTCGCCATGTGCGAACGAGTTTTCGGCAATTTAAAGTCGAGATTTGAAGAGTATTTATAGCGCGATAGTGCGCATCTAGATGACGTTATTTTTAAAAAGTGATATTTAGTTAAATTTTGTGTTATGTTTGTTTAATTTAAAAAAGTTAAGTTTCATTAAAAAATAAATTTGTTTACATATTACTTTTGGTTTTTTTAAATGAATTTTTCAAATTCGCAAAACCCCGAGGCCTTCCCTGTACTTATACCTCAATATGGTTTTCAAGTGGTTTTTGTATGTGCACACATAGATACTTATTCACCTCAAGTCCCTTGTGGGGAAGACAGAAAGTATCAAGTACCAAGTGTCACGATTCCTACATACTTGTCTGGCTTTCTTCACATTCATTAATATTTTCAAACAAACACTACGCTCGGATGATACAAGCAGACATACACGAACGATTTGCTCCTTTGACCTAGAACTTTCCAGGTATCTATCTACAGCCATCCATATTTGTATTATGTATCTGTTTTGTCAATATTGCATCTACCATTCTATTTACATGACCAAACTATCGGAGCATGCCCTTTACGAATGCGATCCGCGAACGTTCCTCCACAAACATTACGAAGCGCACACATTCCGACCACTTTTAACTTACTTGCATGCTTTTTTTAATACCTATACCCAACGCTCACTTTCACAAAGTAACGTTAAGATAAGCACGGTTCTGCAAAAAAATAGAACTCTTACATCCGTTCATTCCGTCTGGCTGTCTGTTCTGGCTTCGTCTCTTAAAAATACCATTATTTTGGTGGTCTTCCCATTCAAGTGTAAGCCCCTTTTTTATAATGATCTTTCGTAACTGCCGCAGGCTCAGATGATGAGGTCATCCATACGTATTCCTACATTCAATGATTTTAACCTTTGGATGCATTTATCCAGATACAAGATAAAAAAACGTGCTGACAACACACAGCCCTGCTTGACGCCAACGTTGACATCAAAACAGGGCGATATGTTACCGTTCACCCGGACACTCGCTTTACAGACTAAATACATAGACTGCACAGCATGTAGCAGGGACTCATCTATCCCATAATCTTTTAATATTATTTCAAGGCTTTATATCATTAGTCAAATTACAGGAATTGATTTAACCCAAAAGTAATTTACTAATAATACTGGTGCCAGTCAATAATACTATTACACTCAGAATATCAGAACCAACCAAAAGGAGCCAAGTCAAATAAAATCTCATACATTTCTCTGTCGATTTAAAATTAAAACATCGTTGCGTACATGCGTGGAAGATTCGAAGCAGTATTAATGTGTTAATCTTTAAAAGCTTTGACGGTTGTTTTTTTTATATTCTAAACTAATACACAGAAATACATAAATAAATAAGCATACTTTAATAATCACCCGAACTCTAAAACAAGACCACTAAGGTCACCATGCAAACTCCTTTCCGTCACAGTTCGAGCTTGAAGCTCGGCGTTCGATATTTACGTTAGGCGTGTACGCTCAAAACGCAAACGTAAATTATTGCAATCATATCGCCGTATCGGGGTGTACATGTAACAGAACCAGGTTACACCTTGAGATTGTTTTGAGTGTGCCACAGCATTACTCTATATTGAGAGCAACTATACAATTTCGACTAGAAACTATCTTAAAAACAACTCACGCACTTTGAATTGACGTAGATTTAATTACCTGAGACTGTCATCGACAGGTAGTCCTTAAGATGTGAGAACCCCTAGATACTGAATGGTAACGTCCACGCCTAGATTTATAGCGAACGTTCGCTGTTCGCACAGATACATGCAATAAAAAATAGTACACGCCTCGTTGGTAATCGCTCGCCTAATCGCTCGGATCTTGAAATCGTGTAAAAAAAGACACGAATTGGCTAAATCATGTCCTTTTTCTTATTTCGTATAGTGGCTCCTAAAATACTGAACACTCATCACCAACAGCTATCCAAATCGATTACATACATGTTGTGTTAATTAGGCCAAAAGTCGACTAGCTATCAAATAAAACAATCATTTTCGTTAACAATTTATTAGCGTCCTACGCAATACAAACGTACCGCCAACAATACCATGATCAGTGCACTTATTCTACGTTATCGTCTATACTCATCGGATATCTATTGCACACGCAATACATAAATGGTAGGGTAAACAATAAACTGTGTACAACAAATAAACAACCATATCACAACTACATATATTTGAACTAAATTTATTAACAAGGACTAGTAAGATTAACTAAAAATTGTGAGCATGTTTTTATATTTAAGTCTGGAATCACTCTAGTAAATGACAGAAACAAGATCAGGCTGGTTATGTAACTTGATATAAAAGCCTTCCCCAAAAGTCACCTTGTCTATTATAAATATATTGCATCGTGACTAAAAATCGCCAATATGTCAAACTTACTTTTGCACGAGGTCTAACATCTCAGCCTCAGGTTGGCAACGCACCATTAACACATTTGGTGTCTACAGGCTGCGTGATTTTTTTACTTTCAAGGAATCCATCTGTGTCTTTGCTTGCCAATACTATATTATAAAAACGAAAGGCGTTATTGACACTTTTATTGTCATTTGTATCTCGGATACTATACAATATTACCACTTTTATCCTGTCAGCTAACGCAAACATCACCAATTTCAGTTTAGTCAATATCATCAGAATTATCACCGAGGTCGCGAGTTATGCAAGAAATATTCTACTTCATCCTAGCCCTATCCCGTTTCTATATCAGATGATGATATCCGGGTCGGCTATCAAATCTAAGGGGTTTAACAAGGACGCTAGATTTTACACAGAGCGACTGCCATCTGACCTCTGCAACACAAGGGGGTAACCAGGCTCAATCTTAGATTAGGTCGAAAGAAATATTGTTACACATTCAGAGTTAATATAATTAATAGAATATTCATTTCCTTAAAAAACATTAAGTTTATAAAGAAATATATATCTTTATTTGCCCAAATAAGAAGTACACATATAGTCTTGCTTTACTACAAAAGTCCTTCCCATTTCACCAATCAGTATAAATTAAGTAGGTACTTGCTCATATTCTTCTATAAAATATCCTTGTGATCCTAAACATATCTTAAATTCTGATAATTATTAACACTGAACAAACTGGTGCAGTTAAATAAATATTTGACAAGTGATATGACAATTACATATACAACACTGTGCAAATATGAAGGTGCTGAATTTAAACATATAATTCTTCAATTTTCTATATTAATCAACTGGAAATAAACCCATCGCCTACTATCACAAGTTTGTTGGAGTGTCAATAACGGGACTTTTTATTACATGGTATAAGGTTTGACATGTCGAGTCAGTGTTTCCAGTCAACACAAAAACAAGAAAATAAACTTGCTTACTGTGGTTAGATAGGAGTACATACGTACCTACGATTAGCCGACGATATTTTGGTCCCATGATGTGACAGGTGGCAAGTCCACGTCATATCAGGCACAAATCGAATTCCAGACAATTTATTTATTCATTGCAAATCCTTTTTCACAACATTACTTAGCATCCAAACCGTTTCACATTTTTATTTGTACTAGATTTGTTAAATGGTAATTTGCGTCTGGCCGTGTTAGGCACTGGCGTTTGCCGTTCTAGAGAACTGGGTAGCGCGTAGGTCACCTATAATATTTGTGGTATTTATAAATGTTCAAATGCATTTATCTCTTAAAAAGGAGAAACCCTAGTTTGCCGTATTTCATACAAAAAGAAAGAACACATGAAAACAACACACCATTTTTTTAATTTTGTGGTCAATTCAATAAGTTTTATTTTGTTAAAGTATATGATTTTTATTCTGATTTAAAAACTGTTAACATAATAAATTTTAATAAAATTCAATATTAAAGAAAAAACACATGTATAGCAGATCGTATCACAGGTATTAACAATTATATCACACAATAATATGTCCGATACATTGAACTATTTCTACTTATTGTTGCGTTATTAAGTAGAAATAGTTCAAACTAAAAGAGCGAGCTATCAACACTATTGTAAGCGAAGCTAGTATATAGGTTGGACAGTTTTGTTAAGATTTTGTGCGAGGTTAATTGCTAATTTTCGATCTGTTCTGTTACATTATGTGCTGCTACTTTAAAAATACAAATCACGATATTATTATAAAAATCGATAAGCTATACCAGCTACAAAAAAATACTCTCGAATCGAACTCAACTCGGAGCCCGTGCTCCGTTATGATTTTCGATAGCCGGCTCGAACGATCCGAATCTTCCATAAATGCACATAGAGGCGAGGGCGGGCATCACGGGGGCAGGGGCTCGTCGATGTCGAAGGTGCGGGGCGTGGCCAGGCCGTAGGCGGCGAGCGGCCCGCCCAGCGGCTCGTCCACGGCGAACGTGCGCACGGCCGGCGGCGAGCCGCTCCCGCTGCCGCTGCCGCTCGTGGGCTCGTCGATGGGGAACGTGCCGCCGAACACGAGCGGGGTGCCGCGCCGCGCCCACCGCGCCACCGCCTCCAACCGCGCGCCGCCCGCGGGACTTCGACTCGGCCGCGTGTCGGGCGGGCTCAGGGCGAGACGCGAGGCTCGGGGCCCGGGGCGATGCCCAGTGTGACGCTCGGCGTGGCGCTCGGGGTGACGCTCGGCGAGGCGCTCGGTGCGGCGCAGGCGCAGCCCCGGGGGCCGCGGCTGCCCCCACAACACTATATCACTACACGCACCACACACAACACAAAATCACACTACACGGCCGCGACGAAATACGACATTATGTCCACTTTTGTAAATATATGAAACGTCGAAATACATCGTTATATTACAAAATGCATTTTTTTTTTCAAAATACTCTGCGACGCAATTTAAAAAATGTGACACACACATAGATATATGTAAGATATATACAAGAACTCCTAGCTTCACGTTTCGCTGACAGAGAGCTCCGGACGTGCCCGCCGACGCGTCTCACGACTAGCGAGCACGGGCGGTGTACACTACCGACTGAGATATGATATTTAATGTTCTTCAGTAGAATGTTAACGTGTTTTTCGCATTAGATAAAGACAAGTACAAGACTTTCGTTCCGAGGTTCCGGCATCCGAAACCGAGTAGCCTAACATATTTTATTTGGTTTAAAATTCAAACCCCCGCAACTGGTAGACATCGCTAACATCATTAGTAAGCGACGAGTCGGCGTGTCTGTTAATTCATTAACCATAGGCCGTAAGAGTTAGCATGAATCTTACAAACTGGTCATGATTTCCTTTCAATTGATTTGAACTCTAGTTTGGCAAGTAATTTAGTTTAATGGTGTATCATCAATTGAAATGAAACGACCAGTCCGAGTTGTGCGGTATGTTTGAGTTGTTTATTAGAGTTCAGAATACATTATATTAAGAAGTCACAAACACGGCACAAGGAAGTAAGAATTAATGTTACATATTATAAAAAAAACACAATACTTTGGAATAAGCTCTTCGGTTTAAGTGGTTTGCTTGTTTGTATATTGCTCGTTTAATAGTATAGGATTTGGCAATCGCTTTTTGCATGGAAATTGAACTACCTTAATGGTGTTGACGCGCTTTTTCCGTAAACCGTTGTCATTGTCGTAACAGATAGATAGCGAAGCTCGAGTAATATAGGTCCGTTGGATATAGTTCAGACAGGTGTACTGACCTCGCTGTAGCCGTAGTGCGTGTCGGGCTGCCAGTAGGGGTCGGCGTAGGTCTGCGCCTGCTCCTCGGGGCGCGCCCACTCGGGCTCGGGCGGCGCGGGGTAACCCTCCGCCGAGTACTGCGGCTCGAACGGGTTCTGCTGCGCCGGCTGCTGCTGCTGCAACTGCTGCTGCTGCGGCTGCAACTGCTGTTGCGGCTGCTCGAACGGCTGCTGCTGCGGCTGCTCGAACGGGTGCAGGATGGGCTGCTGGTAGAAGTGGCTGGAGTAGTCTATGGCTTCGTCGGTTGTCTCAGGGTATCCTTGCACTTGGTGCTGTAGAGTCTGTTGAACATATAATTAAATGGCGACGCGTACCGATCCGCCGCCGTCAGTACGAAAAGCGGTAGATGCGGCGATGGGGGCCGCCACCCATCACGCCAGTCCCA
>DVZN01000763.1:0-11774 GCA_018237365.1 Caria ino melicerta
TCGGGCACATTCCAATCCCGGGCAATGTCGTGCTTACTCAGAATAATCTGAAAAACATTTTAAGAAAAGTTGTCCGAGCTGTGAATTGAACTCGGGACCTAACACCAGTCACCAGTCACCAGTCAGTGACCCCAGTGACATCTGACCAAAAAGTAAAAAAAAATCATATGGACTAATAATCGGTGCTTATGACGCGTTATTTTTTTTAAACTACCACCAGATCGGAACCGCCGCCACACACTTAGAAGATGGCGAAAGAAATTCAGAAAAAGAAAGGAGGAGGAGGAATAGGACTTTAGAAGAGCTCTTCAACGGACAGCAGTATGTGGTTATAACCGGTTGCTGTATTGTATGGAAGCAAGCAGGTTCTCTCTGTATTTGTGATATAGGGGAGCAGGATTGCCTCGATGTTTAACACTGAAGCTAAAGCTCACCAACTCAGACTTCCGTCAAGTGCTTCAAGCTTCAGCAATGTGTTGCCAATCTAAAAACGTTCTCTATTTAAAGGGAGATTTAAACAGTTAACTAAGTTCATCAGTAACGACCTTAAGTTCCAAAGACAGAACTAAAACTTGTAATAAACGAAACGTAAACAGTCATTACAGAACGAGTCATATTTGCATTTTGTATCCCCCAAGTAATTCACGATACTGGAGCCGTGTTGAACCGTGTCCGGACGTGACGTCACGATCGCCATTACACGTGCGCTCTGTACCGCTACCGTACTATTTGATATTCAAGCTAGCTGTATTGTATCATAGCTTGCTGAGGCGCCCGCTGCTCTTATACTGTCATGTACGCATCTTCTTAAATTGCTTTGGCTGAGTTAAACCCAGTCAGCTTTGGCCATACTTTAAGCACACAAAGGAGACTTTTATCGCCATAATATCTAGTTGTATGTAAAACTGGCTGTCCCGGTAAACAGCTTGTAAAAAGTAAGCGTAATATATTCACTGACTGGATGTATATTCTCCAAATGTTTAGTAGCTTATAATCCTAGGTTATTCATTGGAATACCTTTTATTATAGGATAATCTTCAGTTCCCATCAATAACTACAAAAGGGCACATTTAGTCAAAACCGATTTATTCTGACCTGGCATAATATTGAAAACGAGTAAATTGCTAGACCAGGTGTTTTTTATAATGTTGGAAGGCAAACAAGCAGACGGATTCTCTAATGGTAAGAAATTCACGCCGCCTATATACACCAAAGGTAATGTCGCGTTGCCAACCTGAGGCCGAAATGTTAAGCCTCCTGCAAAAGTAAATTTACGAACTCCTATACCCTCAAAACTGAAACACGTCAATGACAAGCACTGACGTTGTGGCAGCAGGAATAAGTATGGTAGTGGTACCAAACCGGACGAGACGGTGCGAAACTACCACCTAGACAAAGATCCTGTGCTCGCCTTTTACGAGCTGCCTGGCAGGAAGGCAGATGATCTATTCTGCAACGGACCAATTCGGGGATATAGATAAAACTAGCATTATATTTGTAATGACTGATTCGACTGTATTTGCACTTGCTATTTTAATAAACTTCAGAACCCTAATAAGTAAACGAAAAGTTACCTCAACGTGTCTACGAAGTTGCAGGCAGGCAGGCATTCTATAAAAATATTTAGATACATAATTTATTTATTTATTTAACTTCATTGTACGCCAAACAAATAAATTTGTACAAAAGGCGAACTTAATGCCTTTCGGCATTCTCCACCTGTCACCCTTTGGGCCAACAGAAAAATCCGTGTGCAGGTGCAACTCTTTTAAAAACACGTTACAAACTACTTACAAAAATAAACAAGTACAAATAATTATTGTGGATTATTAGTTATATATTTACGTATAATATAGTGCACGCATTTAATAAATTTATACAAAACTAGCGACCCGCCCCGTTTTCGAACGGGTGCAAAATTAATATAAAATATACTACAGAATGTCTCTCACATACATCACATTAGAAACTTCTAAAATTATCAGTGTTCCTGTATTATTTTATGCATGTATAATACATATGAACCTTCCTCTTGAATTACTCTATGAAATAAACCGAATTAAAATGTGTTGTATAGTTTTAAAAATCTAATCATACATAGGGACAGACAGACGCGGCGCGAGTTTATTTTATACCATGTAGTATCCCTAACAAACAGAAGTTCCAGAAACAGCTCTAAAACTCATATTGAACGAAATGTAAACAAGCATTACTAAACCATTCATATTTGCATTTGGTATTCCCGAAGTAATTTACGATACTGAAACCGTGTTGAACCATATCCGGACGTGACGTCACGATCGCCATTACACGCGCGCCTCTGAACCACTACCTTACTAATTAATATTTCAGCTAGCTGCTACATAGTTTACTGAAGCGCTGGTACTTCTTGATTCTTTCATATATATTTATCTATCTGTTAATAATACCCTAAAATGAGTAATATATATCGGAACCGAAACGGCTGCAACGATTTTCTTGAAATTCAGTTTGCAGAGGGTTTTGAAGACGAAAAATCGATCTAGCTATGATTAGAAAATATCGTTTTGTTTGTGTTTTTATTCAATGATAATTTGATACAATGTCATTAGAATACGGATGCAAATTTCGTTGATATTTACAAAGATGTTACAACCCAGTTGATAAGGCGGGAGACTAAAAGCCGGAGGACCTCGTATCGAGTCCCTAAAGGTCTTTTTTCTTTTTTTTTCGAGTTCCTTCTTTTGTAAAGAAAACATAAACCTACAGAAAAGCTCTGTCACCTAGATACTGTAAATAAATGTCGTCACGCCCATATATCCTCAAAAGGGTAGGCAGAGGTACATACTAGTGATTATGCCGATTGATATTATGATTAGCCGACAATATTACAGCTTTATAACAAGGAGTTTTAGAACAAGCTACTAGAAGATGTTAAAAGTGTGCACTTATTCAAGGCATTCAAAATGAAACTGTCACAATATATAATTTCAATCAGTAAATAAATTGAGTGGGTAACATTTTGGACTCTAAAACTCTACGTAAGGAGGGACAGTTACATGATAATTAATTTACACGTTTTCCATTATTCTCAAGTAAGTGACATTTGTCTTTTTCAGAAACAAAGTCTTTAAACATATATTAGGTCCCATGGTATGATGTATGACAAGTCCCTCGCCAATCGGGTACAAATCCCGTGATTGGATTTGTGCCCGATTGGCGAGGGACTTGCCGAACTGACTCGAATGTAGTTAATTACTAGGTAATATTTTTATACACAACTTATAATTCCTCAAATTGATAAACAATTCATACATAAGGTCAGAAGGCTGTCCCAAAGTATTTCTGCAAAACAAGTTGTATAAATAAACATGCTTCATATAATAGTATTATTTTTAATAAAAGAAAAGATATCCTAACAAAACGTTTCCAAACAATGAAACGGCGTCCCTTCCATAATTTTATTAATAAATTCAAGAAACAGAGCAGACGGATATAGAAAGATATTAATCAAAGCCCTCTGTAAAATATTCATTTTGCAAAATTTTGATTAAAAACTGTGCTACTGACGCAATGTTAAAATAACTTTTATAAACAAATGGGTTTTTAAATAAACGTTATCCGAGGCCTATAAATTGTTTTGGTCATTATTACATCTTGTGAAATTCCTTGATAGATTCCAAAATTACTAAACGAGTTTTCGTGCGGTTTAACAATAGCAACCAATACACATATTATTTTATGGGAATAATTTGAATCTGTATCTTTCTTGCATGGTATAAAACGAAGCTGCTTCTTTCATTTAGATCTTTTAAACTATTTAACAGATTTTAATCCAGTTTCCAGCAATATATAGAGTATTTTTAAGGGTACCCAAGACGTGTAGGAGTATGTTAGGAATGTGCCATGGGGGCAATCTCGCGAAGATTTTTTTCTTTTAATATTCTAGTTTTAATAAAATATTTTAATACTGAATATGCATGTAGCCAATTCTACTAATCGAAATTTAATTACAATGTCAGTTAATCCTATTGAATTATGTAATAATGAAATATATATTAGGACCACAATATTTAAATACTTTTTAAATGTGATTTAAACGTATTTAAATAGCGTGGTTGGTGCAAGCCGACCAAATATTTGACATTTTGAAGATGTTAAAATTGTCATTGTCATCATAAAAATTATCATTAAAATGTCAAATCTTAGGTTTTTTGTTTCGTTACAAATATTTTGTTCCGTTACAAACATTTTGTTCCGTTACAAATATTTTGTTCCGTTACAGAAAATATATCCAAAGGCTATTATTTGATCCATTCCAGTTACAATTGACTGTAACTAGAATGAATCAAAACAAAAAACAACAGTTTGTTAATATAGTATAACAAAAACATACGAACGTATAAATTACGTCGATTTGGCATTAGATTGTAGTGGTAGACTGGTTTTTATAAGTAAAAACTCCTTTAGCGACTTTGTGCACTTTTTGTGATGGGTAAAAAAACTCGCTTCCGGACAACTCGCGTCAGATTACGTGACCTGATCAAAAATTCATAAGACGACTTTTTGTTTATGATGAGTAAATGTTATGATTATGATTATTAAGATTGTTTTAGGTAATCCTTAATTTAACTTCACACAAGTACGCTATTACAAGACGTACGCTTTTATTAATATATAAAAAAATTCGGGTAGTGTTACAAACTTAGATGAAAAATTACCATATCAACAATAAAAAAATGTTAAACTCGCGTAAGAACATGGCATTGGCAACGCACCATTACCACCTTTGGTGTCAATAGGCGGCGTGGCTAACCACCGGGAAATCCGTCTGCTTGTTTGCCTTCCAATATTTAAAAAAGCGTGGATCGCCGATACTCTTAGTTATTTTTTTTCTTAAGGTGACGCTACACTTAGTTTAGTCATTCAGTCAAACATGTCCCTGTTTAATTGACTGGCTAACCCAAAAACACAAATCCATAAAGGTAAAAGACACAAAAAGGTTTCCAATAACCCAATAAGATCACTTCTCTGTACTTAGACTTATGCACTATTCATAATACTTATTGTGCTTCCATTGAACGCTGTGTAAAGAACAATGCTTTCCATTGTCGGCTTCAAAGAACGTATAGCAAATTAATTACACTTCGCCTTTTTAACTGTACACGGAGTCGCAAAGGCTGGTGAGCAATCGGCCTCCCTAATTACCAGCAGTAAAAACTAATTGCGAAAGCCTGAGAGCCGCCTGCCGCACTGCCCTGCAGTTCGCCTTGTATTATGGACTGGCAATGTGAATAATTTATGTTGCTCAAACATATTGAACTTATACATGTGATGAATACAGTTTTGCTTTTCATCCCTACAATGAAAAGGTAATTTATTTAATTAACTCTTTATTGTATATATAGCAATATAAACTAGTTGTCTATGTGGTGTAACGATACGGCTGTCGCCTGTTAAGACCACTAACCGCTTAGGTCCTTGGTTCAATTCCCAGGTCGGGCAACTTTTCTTAAAATGTTTTTCAGATTATTCTGAGAAAGCATGACATGCCCGGGATTGGAATGTGCCCGAAGTGGCTATCGGCTTGCCACCTATCACATCATTTGCCCTAGTACCTTGGCTAATCGTAGGTGTTCTAGTATGTCTACTGGACTTACGAGTCATGGAAATACTAGCAAACCTCTGCCTATACCTTCGGGGATAGAAGGCGTGAAGGTACAACTCTTTACTATACATAAGGGAAATAAAACAAGGTACTTAACAAGTTTAGGACAAATGTACAATAGGAAAGCTTATCTCGCATAGAGACTTCTTCCAGCTAACCCTTGTGTGAACATAGAATTGCACAGTTGTAGTGTACAATAATTATGCTACTAAAACTAAACTAATATCAATCTAATGTTATTACTACATAGTATAAAATAAAGTCGCTTCGCGTCTGTCTGTCCCTATGTATGCTTAGATCTTTAAAACTTCGCTACGGATTTTGATTTAGTTTTCTTTAATATATAGAGTGTTTCAAGAGGAAGGTTTATATGTATAATACATGCATAAATAATAGAGACACTGATTTGTAAAGGTTTCTAATGTGATGACTGTGACAGACATTTTGTAGTATATTTACTTAGCATCAGTTTTGCACCTGTGCGAAGCCGGGGAGGGTCGCTAGTACAAGTTCAACACAAAATGCTATGATATATTATAAAAAAGCTATAGATACGCTACCTGCCAAGAAATTAACATTTAAAAGTGACTAAGTTTATTTTCTGGTACATACCTATTAATGATTATAGCTTAAAAAATGGTGAATTTGTAAGACTTTCGCACGAAAGAAAAGTTTTTAAGATGGTTATATAATTATTTCAAGCTTTATAAACGCAACAAGACATTTTTAATACAAATTGATGAAACATTTTGACAGATGAAACTGGCAAATTACAAGCAATTGCCTTCTTTTTTATTAGTCAAAATTAAGCGCTTGTTGCTTTATAATAAATCATAGCTGCTCTTAGTTATTATTGGCAAATGGCAAATGTCTGGCAGTCCCTTGGCGACTGCCAACTTTGCTCCTGGTTCACTGAGGCTACAGAGTAAAACAAGCTTCACATTCATTACTTTTATTTTTTGTACACACAACATTACGTAGTTATTTCGATAGTTATTTGTTGAGTCTTAGGCAGCTAAGAAACTACAAACGTATATTTTACGCTAAAAATATAAAAAAGTTTAAGTTACAAACATTGATCTAATTGAGAGAAATAAATTAATTGTGAAGGGTTTTAATCTAAAGAATAAAATCCTTCACAATTAATTTATCAAAGCAGTAAGTGAATGAGCAGCTTAGTACATCATATATCGCTGATGAAAAAATTGGTAACTAGGGATAAAACTTTCATCACTCTCCCGAAAACATTTTGTTTTTTTTTAATTTTTCATACCAAAAAATATACATTTTTATGTAATAGCCTTAGTTTGGTGTTCTAAATAATGTCCTAAAATTTAATCACCTATTTCGGATAGACCTTATACGTAGGATAGTGACAAAAATATTTTATATTAAGCACATATTAAAAGATATTTTTTAAAACTTAAACAGCCCAAGATAATAAGTTTTATGCATATATTTTTCATTCGCATAAAGTTAACAGATCGATTATAATGATATTCACGATCACGAGCAAATACTTTGGATAAAGTTGACATCGACCACTCGAGGTTATTGTGCGCGTGTTGTTGACAATAGAATCGCGAATCTTTAGGTATGAAGTGCACGATGGCTTGTCTCTCTACAAATTTACTTGTACTGTAGTATAAATACCAAAATAATTTTATAGAAGACCACCTGATGTGATCATTCGCAGCTTCATTGTAGATGTTATAAAATTATTCAAAAGATACGACTAGTTATTCAAATATTTTATACGTTGTATTATGTCAATAGATTTTAATTTGAATATAAGTAAAAAAATAATTAATTTATGATTTTAGCAAGATAATTAACAATTTACATTATGAATTATCGCATCTTGGAAAGAGAAAAGAAATGAGTTATTATAACATACAATTCACGAGTAAGAGTTTTGATCATACATAATGTCAGTCATTATTAATATTATTTTTCAATTTAACATGAATATAACGCGTCAGAAACCAAGGCACAAAGCTACAAAATATGGCTGATCCAACAAAGGTAGGTGACGTCAAGCCGTATTTTGGATGAAATTAATTAGAAGAGTTTAAAGACCACAAAGTGATTTTGAAGTTATACAGTATTTGAATTTTCATTAACAATAACTTAATATCTAATTATTTAAAAGTGGTTGCACCGCCATACCTATTCCTGCCGCCATAGTGACATTGCGCGCCGTTGACGTGTTCCGGTTTGGTGGGTAAGATAGCTCGTAAACTTACTTCTGCAGGAGGCCTAACATCCCGACCTCAGGTTGGCAACGTACCACCTTTGGAAGAGGAAGAGTGAATTTTTTACCATTAGGAAATCTGTCTGTTGTCTTTCGATATTATAAAAAAATTACTGTGTTTGAATTATGGTTAATACTAACTGTACATACTTGTTTAAAAACATTTTTTTTAATAATATTTGAATGGATTTTATAAGTTTATTAGCTTATGCCTGAATATTTCTTGTACATTTGGGTTGAACATCTATTACAAGGGAATAATTCATTCATTTTTTGATCAAAAGATTATTGACACAGATATACCGAGTAAAAGAGTGTACTTAATGCAGTGTTTACTTATGCAAAACTTGAGTACATTTAGCATTCGTCTTCCCGCATGTGTTTTATATTCGTTTACTCCAGTCGGCCGAGCCCGTAATCGGCGCCGTGTTTGCGAAGGGGGATCTCTGCTGACTGAGCCCTACAAATATATGTCGTAAGATTTAATAGACATGTAATGGATATCTGGATGACGTTTTAAGGATTTGTGCAAACGGAATATGTCATTTCTTTCCCATAATTGGAATTTTATTCGTGGGATTTTTCGGATAATACTTAATATTCGTGCTCTTTTCCAGTTCTGAGCTGTACTTTATACTTATATTATGACGTCCACTGCAGTTTATTTAAAAACATGGTTCTTCTAATCTAATATCATTAGAAATTATATTAGATTGGAAGACCCAGGACAAGTCGACAGTTTTGGTCCAACTATATGATCGGTAACAAGTCTAGTAATACATTGAGTAGCTACTACTTTACCTTCGGTAAATATGAGGCTTAATATCCAGGTTAAATTCGGGATAAAGTATCTTCTACCGAGATACCGTGTATTACGACCGATATGGTCATTAAAAAGACAGGCTAATGCTGGCGTCAAATTTGTTTCGGATTTCTTAATGGTTAACAGACAAAGCACGAAAAAGTTTTAGGTTTCAGGTTCGGCAACAAAAAAAAAACTGACATTGTACATGCGCCAAAACGATAGACTGCACCTATATAGCACTGTACTTTTAGTGCTTTTAGTGCACTGTACGTTTGCGTTGAACTTGGCCTGTCAAGAGTAACGATTACAGCGTGAGACCCTAACTAGACAGTAAATGATCAAAGTATCCGGATTTAACATTACATACTTACCATTTTTGGTGTCTATAGTGGGCCTGTATTTCCTACAATCAGGGAATCCATCTACTTATCTGCCTTCTAATATAATAAAAAAAGATATACAATTTTAGAAAATCTGAAAAATATATTGCGGATAAAAAATACCGAAGAAATACACGCGAGATCGAAAGCTATTGTCTACACCTACCCATTGCTGTGGTATAAAAAATATTGAATAAAAATACCCGGGATCGAAAGCTTTTGTCTATTGTTACAGGTACAACTCGAACATGAGGTAACTATTGTCCTAGATATCACAACAGTCAGGTAAGGTAACTTTCTCGAAATTTTTGAAACATTGCATTGAACTCGGGTGCGTATTATCTAATGGATGACAGACAATAGTACATAGGTAGACACTGAAAAACTTGTATCCTTTTTTAGGATTATTAGTGGACGCGAGATATGCAAACAGAGTAGTCTGAAATTTGATACAACTTATAGCCTAGGTGAAGAAGAAGTGAAAAAAGCTACCATTTTTATTTAAATTATTGGAAAAAAGTTAAAATATTAAAATAAAATATATTACTCACACAACTATACATTTAATACATCTTATCCATAGATTGCAGGATAAGATAAATGATTTTATCAAATTCATATTAAATTACATTTTTTATGATTTAAATCTGTGGTCAAACTGAGAAAAGAGTTAAATATTAGTAGGCAGTAGCGTAGCTATCGTAGGGCTGGGTGGTGCAGTGCACCAGGGCCCCGGAGCTCAGGGGGCCCTCTCACTTAAGCTTTGAAAAGAGAGGGTAGCCCACTAATGATAAGTAGAGTATATATAATTTAGAAGACTAATATTAGTTTAAGCTACGTGGAAAAAATGAGTGAGTGCTTAGTAAGTCTTTTTCTATGCACCGGGGCCCTTGTTCATCTAGCTACGCCATTATTAGTAGGTATACAAATACTCTTTGGTCTATGGCTTTTAAGTTATTTAATATATATTTGTGTTTAATAATTAGCTTAATATTAAATTGCGGTCGAAATTTGACCTCAGAGCGACCTCCAGTGCGTATCTATAATAAAGGATCTTTAGCGATATGAAATATAAGTGGTGTGCAATAACTCAGGGTTGGTGCGAGGAAGACGGACGGGTGTGCGCCGCGGGGTGCCGCCACAAACGCGATTGTCGACAAATGAACCGGGACATGCCATTACCGCGCCACCTGCCTTCAATGGAGACCTGTAATATTCTCTGAATTCTACAGATATTATTGCAATATTTCCTTTTTAAGAAGTTTAAGAACTATTTCCTTTTAAGAACTATTTTTAAGAAGATGTAAATAAAAACTTTATTCGAAATAGTATATGCTCAGATCTATGAGTTTATCATATAATTTTTCGAGTTGGCTATTTCCTTCTTGTCGACAAACTTATATATAGAGATTGGAGATGCATAAAATATAAATGTGACTAACCAGATCTAAATTTATAGTAGTAGGTAGTAGTAGTACCTTCGCGCCTATTATCCCCAGGTAGGCAGGGTAGGCAGAGGTGTTCTAGTATCTCCACGACTCGTAAGTCCTAGATAGATAGTAGATATACTAGAACACCCACGATTAGCCAAGGTACTAAGGCCCATCATGTAATAGGTGGCAAGCCTATTGCCACTTCGTGCACATTCCAACCCCGGCCAATGTCATGCTTACTCAGAATAATCTGAAGAACATTTTAAGAAAATTTGTCCGACCTTGGAATTGAACCTGGGACCCCCGTACCGTATGGGACAGCCGTACCGTTACACCACATAGGCGATTTTTTTTATTATTTACGTTTCTTGTACACCACACAAATAAGCTTGTATAAGAAGCAAGCTTCGAAGCGATTTGTGTGCAGGTGCCATTTTTAAAAAGGCACTTGAAACTAGAAATCATAAATATAAATTGGTAGATATAATTATAATTTACACTTTTCATCGTTGGCACTTGGTAGAACTTCATTTTGAATATTTTATATTAAACACTTGTACGGTTTCGCTTTTTACAGCATCATCAGGGCAATATTATTACTAATATATATTTATATAAATTATCTACATCTACACTAATAATATAAAGAGGAAACCTTTGTATGTTTGTAACGAATAAACTCAAAAACTACTAAACCGATTTTAAAAATTCTTTCACCATTAGAAAGCTACTTTATCCCAAAGTGGCATAGGCTATATTTCCGCACTGCACTGCACATTTGATCACTGAGAACCATTTTTTCAGTGCTTGACGATCGATGACTAAATTTAAAAAACAGGATTTGAAATGTAACCTAGCATGTGAAAAAAATATATTAGGGCGTTTCCCTATTAATTTTTAAAGTTAATATGAATCTAAATATTATGTAAATATATATATCAGGCGACTTTTTTTGTGCGATTTGGCGCGATTGCTGTTATCAATATCTAACAAAAATAAGCAAAAATAAGGTTTGTTATATGGTTAAATATATAATAATTATATATTTTATATAGTTACTATACTGGCAACGGCAAAAATGAAAAAGTGATGACGGTTCATGAGATACAGCCTGTTGACAGACGAACTGACAAACAGACGGGCGAATAGTAAAGTTTTAGTAATAGGGTCCCATTTTATATTTTGGGTATCGAACCCAAAAAGACGTTTTTTGAAACAGACACACACAGACTCATACCCACAGGCACACACAAAC
>DVZN01000764.1:0-11768 GCA_018237365.1 Caria ino melicerta
AAAATTAAAGATAAACTTACAAGTTATACACTGGCTTTTTGCTGTATATGTCATGGCCATATCGCAGAATTGCTCACTTCATGGAATGCTAGAGTAGTTTATCAAATGGTCACAATTTATGATGTGGGCAACTCAATTTGACCAGAACATTAAATCGTCTATATTTCACGATGAATGAATTAGTCGCGTGTTTAGTTGCCCACATCGAAAAACCATTTTTTATCATTGATCTGCCCAAACCACATCATGGTGTGGCCATAGACAAACAAACATTTCATGAAATGCAACCATTTCATGAAATATTCACGTATTTAATGAAATCATCAAATCTACGATATGTCGTTATATATTGACATATGTACCGACCCTCCCTAATTTCACCAGGTTGCAATCTTACAAATGCTGCTCTAATCGTCGACGACCCTGATACTTTACGATAAGCTTGATACTTTGACTTTGCGTAGACATTAGTTCACTCAGTGTTTTCTTTCGCATTTACCATATTTTACCATGGAGAATTCTCTGAGGAACTATTTGGTTTGAGTCTGTCGCCGAGTTTCGTTATCGGATATCACGTCGGAGTTTAAAGTTCAAATAAGCATTACTAAGTAAGCGGATTATACTTATTTATATTTTCCCGTTACAACGTCTATGTTAATTTATAAGTATTGTGGTTTTTAAAATATTTAAATACAAAATATTACCCCTTAAAGCATATTTGAATTCTAATTAGACGTATGAACCTACACAAAAACCTTACATAAAGTATACTCCTAGATACCATGTATGACGGCCGATATGGCCTATAAAAATGCGCGCCAAACGTTGGTGTGTAATCTGTTTCGAATTTCTTAGTGTCTCTCAGACAATGCACGAAAAACACGTGTACAGGTTTCAAATTCTACTACAACAAAAAATTATATTGCGCATGCGCAGTAGCGATGGACAGCGCGTGTATATAACAATATAAAGTTAAGCGTTTGTGTAGTAATGTTGGCATGTTCTTGACAGTAGCGATTGCAGCGTAAAACTCTATCTAGACAGTAAATAATCCAAGGTATAACACTATAAAGTTGCGCGTTTGTGTGGTAAAGCCAACCTGTCAATAAGTAGCGATTACATCGTGAGACTCTATCTAGAAAGTAAATAATTATCAAAGACGAAAACATGCCGTCACTGGGTAAATTACTACATCACCTTCAGAAACATTTATTATACTAGTTTTAAAACAAAATATCTACTTACCTTTAAAACAACACGTTTTATAAGAAGCGAAGGTTACTTAGTAATTTGGATAGAATATGCCTATTTCACTGCAACTTTTTAAATTAAAAAAATAGATATATCTGAAAAACTTAACTCTCGCGTTAAGTTTGAAACACAGACTAGATAGTGATACTGTTTGAAAACTCCGAAGATAATTTTTTATTAATAATTATTCCCCTTCAGGGAAAGGCGAAGGATCTCAATCCATACAGCCTAGCATGTCATTTCATTAAAATTCTTCATATCATAGTCCTTTTTGTTATTTTTCTTCATATCTTCGTAATTATTATAGTCCTTGTGTTCTGTCAATGCAGTCGTCACAGTCAGTCTGTCTTGCTGCCAGGTAAGGAGGGGGAAGCTTGCCTAAGCTTTTCGAGGGAGTTTTAGCGACAACGAGAAAATACACGCTACACTGATTTATTCACGAAATCTTCATTTTTGCACATTCACTGATCAAAATAACACAAAAATTCCACTAATTTTGGTCACTTCACACTGTATTTAGATGAAATATTAAATTTATGAATAAACCCGCGCTAATGTGTGGTCGCGAGCCCGCCAAAAAACCTCGAAGATTAATTATTTATGAGCGGGATTTTTTTTGTCATTCGTCTTTAATGGACAGACTAAGACCAGTGGCCATGCTGCCTCTTCTGTTTCATCTTCATTATTTTATTCTTTTTTTTACCTGGACTGCCGAAGCCAATAAGTATAGCCTATACTGCCTTATTTGCATGTATTTTTTTACTCCTAGCATAACTTAAAATGTACAATATATATATTAATTAATTAATATGTTGACAACAAGATGAGAGAATATTACGCAATCATAAACCGTAAAGTGTAGCTCAGTGTATTTATTGATTGTTGAAAAACAATGGCGCGCTGCTGTCAGTGAGTCAGTGGGTCAAGGGTGGCGTGGCCTAGTTACGCAGCCCCGCGCGCCGAAATTCGCGGGCTCGCAGTTGCTAACCTCAGAGGTAGGGGGGGTCAAGCAATGCAACATTGCTCATAACTTTTTAATCCTTTATATGAATTTATTATACATTTTATATTTATCTAACTTATTCGTCATTTTCTTGGGCAATGGTTTTATTCAATGCGAAATTGTATTATGAAATTTATGTAAAGATGTACTGAAAAACTGAATATGTTTTTCCACTTTTTAAGAAACACACTTGTACTTCTTTGTGGAAAAGTACAAGTGTGTTTCGTAAAAAGTATATGTACAATGGAATTCCACCAAGTACCGACTATAAAAAGTATAAATTCGATTTTGTTTTTATTTAATAATTCTTGTAATGTGAGTAAGATTTGTTAGAAGAATGGCGGTCGAGCGTCTTCGGTATCCGACTTTGACGCGAGAGGTCCTGAGTTCAATTCTAGGGTCGTGCAACTTGTTCTATGAGCTTATTCAGTTTTTCTCAAAAACATGACGTTGCTTGGGATTGGATTCGTGTCCGGTATTTTTTTTTATTAATTAACAGGCAAGCATTTGACCGTCATCACATCTGATATTAAGCGACGATGCGGCCGAAGAAGGGTATTGCCTACCTAGAAACAGCCTATTCACTCGGGCCTTATAGACGCGTCCGTTATCATTTTCCGGAAATACAATCGCGGGCTGCGAATTCCACTTCTCCGCCGTTCGCATTAGAAAAGGCGAGCTAAATCGCTTTGTGCGGATAGGTGGAACGTCGACAACATAAGGGTGAAACGATCGCCCGCGCCTTGTATCCCTAAGAAATCTCAAATAAATAAAGTCAAAGTAAATATAGTAATACTTCGATATGGCGACGGACTTGACACCTGTCACATTATGGGACATAATATTGTCGAATAATCGTGTGTATGTCCCTCTGCCTACCTTTACGAGGTTTGTGGGTGGGTGATGGATAACGATTAATAAATTAATAAAATTTATTTATTTATTTAAATTACACAATTTAAAATATTAAAAACGCAATCGGTACATATGCGACCAAGTCATTAAAAAGGTTATACATACAAAACCGAAACGCGATGGTTTCGAATATTATGACAGTAGAAATAGGTACTTATTATAGTAGAGTGTTCTGTGTGGTTCTGCTACAACTCCCCTCCTACGTGCGTCAGTCAAATAGGCAACTTGTTTGTTAAATACAACCAAAACCTAACGTATACTCTTATACTCTTATGTATAGGTTTAATCATCATCATTTCAGTTATTTCAAAACTTCAGTAGGACATAGGTTTTCTTTAAAGTTTGCTGTATCTGGTGCTATTCTTCTTGACGAGAGACGAGACGAGAATAGTGGACAACCGACGTTGTGTCGTCCATTCAGCGGTCGCACGCTCAAGTATTTTCCTGACCCACAGGCAGTTCTTCAAACTATACGGCTCAGCTATTGCTTAGCTATGTCAACGACACGAATTCGTCTATGGGTTTCTTAATTACTAATGCTATTTCGAGAAAAGCACAACGTAGACCATTAGTAAAAGCTCTAAGCAACCCTGAGTTGAAAGAAAGGACTTAGCATAGACTATATTTCATAGCCGAAGTAGCATTGTAATACGTTCTTGATTTCATAACTAAGCCACTGTACCAATTTTGACACAATTTGGCACAAATATATTGTTGAAAATTCAAAGTCATGAGTTTTTTTTCTAAATTCAACCGCCAAAATTCAGTATTGAAGTTTTTATTCAATTGAGTATGCCTGTATCCACGCAGGTATATTAAAAATATGTTCAATTAAGTGTGCCTGTGTGAATTGCAGGTACCAGTTAATTTTTTTTAAATAATTCTTGAACATTTTTATATTTAAAGATAAAAGATAAATTGTACATCTTGACAGGCGACAACCAAACGTGATTAAGATATGAGTGACTCAAGTTTAAGGTTGATGGGTTTTCGAATGGCAGTCTGGCCGCGGCCAGTGCCGGGAGAATGTGACACCCACACAGAGGGCGCGCGCCGCGGCGATGCCTGCTCGCAAGGTCAATCTTTGACAATGATCTATGCCTGAATAGATTTATATTTTATATTCATGAGTATACTTGTTGATTGTATTACCATATGCGACGTTCTCATACGTCGCCGCTGGCTAAACCTAAGTACTACATTGCTATGACTTTTATATTAGTTGTCGTATATAAATGATGCATTATATTCAATACTCGCTTATTCCCGCAGTTTTACCCGCATGTTTATTATTAGCTACGTAATAGAGTTCCGCATCGACTTGCCCAGGTTGGTACCATCGCCCTATCTATTCTTGCGACATAACATTAGTGCTTGCCCCTGACCTATACCGGTTTAAAGGGTAAAGTAGTTGACTTACCTTTGCAAAAGGCATAACATCTCGGCCTCAGGTTGGCAACACACCATTACCAAATTGGTGTCTTAAGGCGGCGTGAATTTCTTATCATCAGGGAATCCATGTCTTTGCTCACTTTTCAACATTAAAAAAAAAATAACAAAGTTACAATTTGAGCCATGGAGTTACCTAGTTGAAAGGGTAAAAATAAATGTAATTTTTTTCTTAATTCTATTTTAGTAAACTGCAAATAGTCCGAAATAAACATACACTGCGTTCACCAACTCGCCTGCCCAGTGTACTGACTATGGGTAACCCCCCCCCCCATACTGAGGGAGGCTTATAGGTGGTCTGCAATAGACTAATGTATGTTTAAACATCCCAAGAACCGACGTGCTATACATATCTTTAGCTAAACAGCCGACATGAACCGGCAATTTAAATACCTCAAATGTATACCCTTTTAAACAAAAAAAACATGAAAATTAAAAATAAAAAGTTACGCGTGGTCCTAACAAAACAATTTATATACATAGGTAGGTAGCTAAAAGCTCCTACATGTCTCTCATTTATTGTAGCTAAATAGCGCCAATTTTTAAACAAATCAGTATTTTGTCAATTTGTTATTATTATGATGTAAAAGATGGTCCAATTATAAGTATTGTTTATATTACAACTTAAATTTTATCTCATGCTATGATACATAAGTTATAAAAAGTTTTAGCCTACAAATTGACATTTAAAAATGATTAATTTTATTTTTTGGTACATATTTATGATAATCGCATGAAAGAAGTAAAATATGTGAATTTATAATACTTTCGTATGAAAACAAATGTTTTACGGTGACTGTATAATTATTTTAAGCTTTATAAACACATAAAGACATTGTTAATAAAAATTGTTAAAATATTTTGACCGATAAAACTGGCAAATTACAATTGCTTTTTTATAACGCTATAGCTTTATAAAATATCATGGATCTTACGATATAATGCATCACAATTTTACAAAACGAAGGCGATAATAGCGCCTCTATCGATCAATAATGTAACTATTGTTTTATTAGTTTTATTATATTTATTATTTGATGTATCTAAGTGGTAAGATGGTAGGTATGTATAGATGGTAGGTAATAAGGTAGGTATACCATATCGAATAATTATGTTGACCAGTGAGTACTGTTCTGTGAGACAAAATACAACCTTTTTGGGAAATGGTTATACTCATCAGTAATCATTAACTAGCCTACTTATTTAATCAATTCAACATATCCATATTTAACCCGAGGTAAATGATGTTTTTTGGGCAAAGTAAGACAAGTATGGCGAATAATAAGATATTTAAAAAAAACATGACAAAAAAGCCTGCATTGGTTATTAAAAATATTAAGACTTGTAAAGATAACCATATCTTGGAGGAAGCTATAGATAGATAGATAGATGTATATGAATTTATATTTCATTGTGGATAAAAATTTAAATTAACTTTTTAACATGCAATATATCAACTTCGTGTTATATTTTAAAAATAGTGGTTATAAGATAGTTTTGTAATGCCATCTAGCGTCGAGTAGACAAAATGTCCTATTGCTAGAAAGTTATTGACAAAACATTTTCATACATTACTATGGTAAAATGTTACACTGGCCTATAAAATTGTAATATAACATTTAATCGATTAAAGTAAATAAAAAAAGACTAGTGGCTAAAAGTGTTGAGAAATAATAGTGATTAATTTTCCATTGCAAATTATCAAGTGAAATTAAGTACAAACTTACGCTACACTTAGCCGATGTGAATGTCTAATTATGTATATTATGATTACTTATTCATAATAAGTTATTTAAAAGTAACGCAATTTTAATTGTAGTTCATAATAAGTACATATTTATATTAAGTTATTATTTAAATTTAATAAAACTGCAACTGATTTACTCTGTATTTAATAAAACTATAGACCGTTACACAAGAATAAATCGGCTGTACCTATAATTATTTCAAGATTTTTACGCACAAGAGGGAATTTTGAAATTGAAAGGCAAATTGTAATATTTTGACAGGTTAATCAGACAATTTCAAGTAATCGCCTAATTTTTGTCGTCAAAATAAAGTGCGTACCCATAGACCTAGTATAGTATAATACATCTATGTGCGTACCTATAAAATATCTAGCCTTTTGAAAACATCTAAGATTTTTGTCAAATTACGTTCTTTTATATAATATAACCTTTTTAATGTATTGCCTTTTTTGTCAAATAATGTCCTTTCAGCTTTAATTTAATTCAATTCAATTCTTGTGGTATGGTTTTCAGTTGTACTACTAGCTTCTTAGTGTAGTTATTTGGTACCCTTTTTGTCAAATACCATTCTTTTCAGCCGACGTCCCAAAAATGTTTACGTTCTATGTTCGACTATTTTTTTATGTACCTATGTTCATCGATTTCTCTACCAATTCTGGACCGATTTCAAAATTCATTTTATGTTTGTAAGAGTACACTTCCAAGGTGGTCCCATGAAAATTTTAAGGATGTACGGGACTGAAAAGTCGCTTGTTTTGCAGTTTCGCTGCTTAATAATTATCTTAATTCTGTTATATCAGCATATAAAAATCGTATTGCCAGGGTGACTCAAACTCAAACAAGGTTAAGATATATTATTTTATTACCTTCAAGATTCATAATCAAATTAGTTCAGTAGGTACTAAAGATACATTTTGCATTACCATTTATTTAAATTTAGTTCTTCGAGGAGTTCCGGTGACCGTCTGTGTTCTTGTCAGTCCCACTTTACTAAGCAATACCTATTTTCTAAATGTTCATACTCGATTTATTGCTTTCAAATATCTATCATCATGTTTTAAAATCTCATTATCAATTTTAATTGGAGCCTACACACTGGCAAAGGTAATTTGTGACTAGGCAAGTGGTAGCTGGATTATAAATAGCCAAGGAACTTCCTCAAGACTTTCACATGCAAAAATAATTAAGTACTTATTTAAATGCTACAGGTAATTACTGAGGTGTTCTTTTCGAAATAACTTTAGTAGCCAGCCAGAGTGGCTTCGCAACGACACCGGACGTTTGTGGGCGAGCAGAGTGCTCAATCCGAGACTGCATTATTTAAGGGTGGGCCTGCTATAACGCCCGCACCAAAGGTTGTCTCCTGCGAGACCGAATCTCGGCTTAGTGCTGCGTTCTGACTACTGGTGGGCGGGGTATCAGTGGCTTACTGAGATTAGCGCGTCTAAAAAAACAAACAAACTCCTTAGCTGTACTATATTATTAAGTATAGATTTTTTGTAATGTTACAGCTTTTAAATCGTGTGTTTTAGTTATCTTGACATCAAATATGTGTAAATAGATCAAAACAATGGATGATCCGGATAAAAAAATTACAATATTATGCTTGGGTCCCAAGGGGTCAGGGAAGACAACTCTGTTAAAGAAACTCCAAGAAGCCGAAGGAATCGACTACACTTATAGCCCGGTTCCCACTATAGGTACCAACATTTACGACATCTACCACCTGAACAAAAGTGGTAAGAAGCAGGCCCTCCTTATCCGAGAAGTTGGAGGGGAAATGGCATCTCTGTGGAGTAATTATTATGACGGAATAACTAAGGTAAATTTCTTATGTTTTTATGATACAAACCCTAGAGATAAAATACCATCATCTTATCTTCACGCCAAGTCCCTTACGCGGTAGGCAGAGAGTATCGAGTGCCATGTGTCCCGACTCCTACATACTTGTCTAGCTTCCTCCATAAAATACCGAGTTTATTTAATATGTATAAACATTTATTCCATTAATATAAGACCGTCTCGCTGGCCGAGTGGTGAGCGTACTTGCCTTAACACATCTACGAATAGCGAGGCTCAGGTTCAATTCCCGACTGGGGCGGGTGTTTATGTCATGAATAAAGACGATCACATTTCTGCGTCTGGGTATTAATTTATTCTGGTATTAATATATGTGTAATATCGTCGCCATTTATCGTAACATCCATATCACAAGTAAATAATTTGCTTACTTTGGGATTAAATCAATATATGTGTGATTTGTCCAGGCATATTTATTTATTTCTTTTAGACTAGGCAGAGAAAATAGGCTGTGATATTTACAAATACGAATAAAACCTCCCAAGAAAAAAAATAGATGAATCACTGCCCTGTTGCTAGTGTTTTAAGCTTAATGCTTTTTCTTATAATAACAAAAAACAAACAAGCAGACATATTACCCTGATACAGATACATACAGATATACCCTGATGGTAATGAATGCACGTCGCATAGAGACAACAAAGATATTAACGTTGTGTTGCCAACCTGAGGCCGGAATATTAAGCCAAAATTAAGTTTACCAACTTTTTGATTCCCCAACCAGGAACACGACAATAGCAGCAGGAGTATGCAGGATGGCGATGTACCAATCGGCAATCTAGCCAATCCGTTATGGAACTCTACCACCTAGTTGAGCAGTGCCGGATAAAATTAGCGTGGGGCCTGTGGCAAATTTTATTTAGGGCCCTCTTTATCTGTTATAAAAGAAACTAAAGCAACGCTTTTCACGTCGACTGAATTGCACGTCACGTTACAGCCGTGAAGTACTTACTTACTCGTGCAAGTGTTGCTCAGTGTTTGTAATAAAATACATTTTTATCATATAAAACCACTCCATTTTTGAAACAAACATATTTTTTTCGTTTATTTTTATAAAAAAACATTTTTTACTTTTAATGGTCCGAAAAAATGTCGACGCGGGGCGCCCCCATATGCGCAGGGCTCGTAGCATTTGCAACTCTTACTATATGGTTAATCCGCCGCTGTAGTTAAGTTAGTTGTAATGTAAATCTGTGCTCGTTTCTTACAAGCTACCTGGCAGGTTGGCAGTTGGTCTGTTTTTTTAAAGAAGCCCGAACTTACACATATTAAAAAATTTCCAGTATACTGGCTATCCCTCAACGGCAATGGCAGTTTCCGATGGCAGCGTCTAACACGAGATCCATCAAAATGTCAAACAATTTTACTATGATAATTGGTGGATACGTATACGGGCAAGTTGCTGCACAGCAGCCCAGGATCTACGGTTTTTTCAAATTGGGGCAAAAACATGACAATGGTGCCCCCGACCTTCAGTGTATGAGAAAAACTGACAAAACAAACACTTCGCACGCGTTAAAAAATACTTGTATTTTGTACGTCCAGTTAGTTTTTGAACACATACTAGGTATTATGAACGCATATATATATTGAGATGCGATTACTTGATAAAAACCAAAGTTTTATAGGAAAAGATGCTTTATGAGTTCGATATTTCGAATTCTTGTCTCAAGGATTTGACATCCCCATGAAACCGCCGCCCGGGGCAAAAGCTCCGGTTTGCTCCTCTCACCCCATTGTACCACCAGTGGTCGTGTTGTTTATATCCCATTTACTTCTGCTCTCCTATCATGACCTGCCAGATAGCGAAGCAGATGGTCCATTGTATAAAGGGCACCCGGAATAACACGTGTGGTGGTAGTTTTTGTCCCAATAAAATGTACCTCGCTTGCATTTTAACTGCTGATAACGCCTCTGTGGTCGAGTGGTGACATCTGTATAAGACTTTGACGCGAGAGGTCTCGGGTTCGATTCCCAGGTCGGGCAATTATTCTAAGAGTTTTTTCAGTTTTTCCGAAAAACATAACGTTGCCTGGGATTGGACTTGTGCCCGATCGGCGACGGACTTGCCATACTTAATATCATCGGCTATTCGTGGGTGTATACTATACTGTACATCTGCCTACCCTTTCGAGGATATATGGGCGTGACGATATTTATTTATTTTTAAATTCTTTTTTTAAGGGCTCATTATTTTTAAAGGGCTTATTGAGTAGCAGCCCGTTTCAGCTGGTCTGTCATCGCATTGAAAGAAAGCGTTATACTAGGCCAGATTAAACTGGTAGTTTTTAAAAAATGACCCACGCAAATGAAGTCGCGGCCTACAGCTAGTAACTAATAAGATCGCAGTAATTGCGCCAAAATTATCACACGCGCACGCACACGCATGACCACACGCACGATCGCGCGTAGGCATGCATGTACGCATGCACTCACACCTGATCCCGCCCACCCGACCTGAGAGAATCCTGTAATTTGGTGATCTTTAAGTTTTTAAAATCATACAATTCTTTCCGAAACCAAGAATCACTGATTTATAACTTTCAAATGATTCTACGAACTTTTTCATTTACGTTTTTAGTGAGTTTATAGGAGTTTGTAGAAATTAGGTTGATGCCGCATTTAAAATACTACATTAATATACAGAAATGCACCAGTAAAGATGCCTATCTTTAGTAATAATACGATACGTAACGCCGCGGCAGGTAATTGAACAATATTACACAGAACCCGCATACGTAATGATACAAAAGCCTGATAATAGATAACAATATGTGTTGCTTACAGTACTAATGTTAGAAGGTAGCTATGACCAGCTTATGTCATCCATACACTATCAATGTGTTTGTGTCTGTCGGTCTGTTACGTAACTAAGAATGAACCATTTTGCTGAAAGACAGCATGCTAGCACATTTTTTAAGGATTTCGTAGCTAAATGTCAAAAAGCGTAACCCCTACTTAGTGATGTTCTGTCTGTCCGTTTTTACTCGAAGACTATGAGTATTGTATAGTTAAAATTCGAAAGAACCGCTACAAAGTGATGTAGTTTAATTTTGAAAAATAATGGCCATATTCAATAAAGCATAGTCATATGATTGTCATTGGATTGGTCTTTCTAAATGATATAACAGTTTCTAAGAAAGTTTTTTGAGTATGTCAGTACTTTATGAGATATTCATTTCTAAATTAGTAAAAAGTGTGTCTTGTGGGCAAACAGAGGCAATGTTTTTCGTAAAGTTGTTCATATTAAACCAAACTAAACATACATTTCTTTGAGTGACCCACGCGGACAAAATCGCAAACAATAACTGTTTTTTATACTGATTAAAAAAGTCTTTTTAAATGTCGTTTTAAAATGAATGTAACCGTGAACTACAGAGGTGTTAATGTTTGTAAATTTAATGAAATAGTGGCCCTGAAGATGCTTTAGTCAGCGAAAATGGTAGATGACCTACCGGTTATAATTAAAATACTGTGAAAGTGTACAAGTGACTTTTTAAATCATGAAAATACAATTTCACCAAGCACCGACGATGAAGAGT
>DVZN01000765.1:0-11755 GCA_018237365.1 Caria ino melicerta
CTACAACCCTAAATTTTCACCCCTCTACGATCAACCCTTATTTTTTAATAGCCATTGCTAGGAAATTATTTATATGGGAAAACAACGTTTGCCGGGTCAGCTAGTTATACAATAAATATTTGCGTAACAAGAACTGTTTGGTGAAATTGAATGGACTCTATTGTAGTGATATAAGATCATTATATACTTGTATTTTTGGCAAATAAAGATATTTTCCTAAACAGGATTTATTTAATATCCTTTTGTATTGCTGATTGCTTCCTGTCAGTTGTCAGATTGACTTGCTTCAGGTAATGATAACTCTGAAAAAATAAAATGGACGATATATTTGATTAGGTGATATGTCACCGATGGTTTGTTGATGTGAAAGGAATGGAAGATGCAAGATTGACAAAACAGATGTACTTACAGTTCGCATGTGGATGACTGTAGGTTTCGGGAAAACCTTGGTTAATAATTCACGATCGCTTATGTATTATCCAAGGCTGATGTCAAAAGTCTCTGAAACCGGCGTGTTTGTATGAATAGAGTGACAAATGTGGACGAAGCTTGGCAAGTATGTAGGGATTGTGTCACTTAGCACTCGATAATCTCGGCTTATCTCGCAAGGGACTTTGCGCGAAGATATGTATGTTTATACGATATATTTTCCTGCAGATAATGATCATATGCCCGGATAGTCGGCTACTGGACAGTTTGGTAGAGGCTCGCCACCTCCTCGCCGTCGTGTCCCGGGGTCTGAACGAGTACATGGAGCTCAAGAGGCTCCGCTTCCCGAGGTTCTTCTTTCTCAGCGACGACGAGCTGCTGGAGATTCTCTCACAGTCCAGGAATCCCAGGGCTGTGCAGCCGCACTTGAGGAAGTGCTTCGAGAACATTGCTAAGGTGAGTGTAAAGCAGATATGGAGGTTGTGTAACTTTAAGTAACTTTCAAAGACAGCGAAGAAGACGGCCGGCTGTCCTAATAGCTAGTGACTACCATAGCCTACAGATACCATAAATCTTATAGATTTTTCGCAATGTTGTTTCTGGCGTGTTGAATCTGTTGCAAGTCTATTTGCTACCCTACCTTTCAGATAGGAACGTGACAGTGTCAAACACTGGCGTTAATGCTGGCCGCCATTAGATAAGGCGCAAAAAATGCATCAAAACTTCTTAAATCCCCATGCAGACGAAGTGGCGGGCGACAGCTTGTTGTATAATAAATGGAGATCTGACTTTGCTATATTTTCCTTTAGTAGTAACAGAAAAAGTTATAATTATTTTATGGTAGTAAACTGTGGCAGAGTAAAAAAAGAACTAAATGCTAAAATGAATTATATCTCATCAAAAACTCTTGTTACGAGGGCCTAACGTATTCTGTTTTTGTTCTCGGAGTTGCTTCAAATACTTTTATTGTATGAGTTTTTTTACAATATGCAGTCGGCATTTAACCGCCGTCTCACCTAATCAATGACAATGCGGTCGAAGATGGATCATGCTTATTTAAATACAGCCTGTTCACTAAGACCTTAAAGATGGCTTCATTATATTGCTCTAGGAATTCACTCGTAGGCAACGATTTACCTGGTCAGTACTTTTTGATAATTGCCTATTTAAACTTCGCTTATTTTTATAAAGGGGACCTTTTCCAACACGTGATGATTTATTATTATTAATTGCAGTTTCGCACGTTTTCTTGTATTCTCACTTTCAACTAAACTACATACCTATAGTACATCCTCCTTACATATAGTACTTTCTACTAAATATAGAATATCTAAAAAGTCATTTAAAAAATCTGTTTTGTTCTTTCAGTATTTGATTACAAACATAAATACAAATCCTTCTTTGTTATTAATTTCGAATTCGTATTGACGAATGTATATACACTCAATAATTTAGAATAGCTTACTCATTCTTTAGTCAAACAGACGGCCAAAAATGTAAAAGGAACTTTATGGATCGAACTACATCTGTCAGCACCGCAGCGCCCTTTCCGGCACTCTTTTCTATTCTGTCGCATAAAAATCGACATTTGCTAGGGTGAGAATATAGTAGAAATCTGATCGCCGATTGAATATACTGCAGGATACTTACGGATTCTCGCTGTCTTTGTCACTCTAGCAAATGGCGGTTTTGTGCGACAGAAAAGGATAAGGTGACGAAAAAAGGCAAAGCGGGGATGACAAATGTAGTCCAACCGAGAGAATCGCCATAGGTCTCATGTGTTAGGACTTGGTTCTACGCAGGTGACGTTTGAACCAGATCTGAAGATATCTCAAATGCATTCAAGCGAAGGGGAGATTGTAAACTTGGCGTATCAGTTCTATCCCTCGTCCAACGTCGAGCAATGGCTCCTATTGCTCGAGGACACCATGCGACACACTAGTGAGTATGGTGGTTGTCTACATTTGTAGGGTTTTTTTATAATATTGGAAGGCGAACAAGCAGACTGAATGTTAAGAAATTCACAACACCTATCACCATTACCACTTTTTTTCGTAAAGATGGGTTGCCAAACTGAAGAGGGGGCGTTACCAAATGTAAGTTTATCGGCTACATTTACCCTCCAGACTGAAACGTGTCAATGGCAAGCACTGACATTATGCTGACGTCGGCAGAAATACGTAATGCGGTGAAACAAATCGAACCATCACATTCTTCGTGTGCCATTTAAACGCACTGAAATTCTGTTCGCTGTTGCCAATGATAGGCTGATACTTGATTATTTTAATATGCTTTACTGATTCTCTTTGGACTAATTTTATTTTTTGTGAGTTTACGTTTTAGTAATGTTTCCCTAATTAGGCAGAAGTTAGCTTAATCAGAGTGAGATAACTGTGTTCGATATTGGAATCAGTTTACTGATGATAAACTAAGGTAAATTTACCTTTTATAAGCTACTGGGCTTAGCCTTAAGATATTTGATTGAATCAGGCGTTACTTTGTGAAAATCCATAGTAGAATAAAAAGCCTCTATTTTGATAGTTCTGCGATCTTGTTATTCTATGTCCAGTACAGTCGACTTCCTGAGGATGCTTCAGTATCGAAGCGAAACGTACGTCGAGTGTAAGTTTGGTGAACTGGTCGTAGATCCTTCCGAGAGTTTGTTGCATGTTGCAATCCAACCTGGATTGGTTCCAAGAGCCGGCGTCTGTTCGTCGTCCGGCTTTTAAGAAGGATCATCCAGTTGGTTGCGACCGTTATTCCCTAGGAGATTTCCAAGTTCAACGAGTTCACAGGATTGCCGAACTAGCAAAATAGAGGCTGTTCCTTCATCCGTGTCGTAGCTCGGTTAGCATTTTTGGTGTCTGTAGGAGGTGTGTATTTTTCACCGTTGTGGGATTCACCCGCTAGTTAAATTTCAACATTATAAAAAAATTGGTTGCCGTTGCCTGTGGACACTTGTATCCTCCGAGCCGAGGCTACGTGGCCGGAGTAGGCAGTGGAGTGTGTCCGGCGGGCAGTCCGGCTGACGCTGGTGGCGGGGCTGGCGGAGCTGTGGGGCTCGGCGCGCGCCGCGTGGGTGCTGCGCTGGCCGGGCCAGGTGGTGCTGGCCGGCTCGCAGCTGGCCTGGACCGCCGGCGTCGAGGACGCCATCACCGAGTATCGCATGGACTGCTTCTTCGACGAAATGCTGCAGACGGTCAGTCTACACATCTTACTCATCTTATACATGCGTGCATGTGTGCGTGCGTTCTATTATAAGGGGTAGTTTAAAAGCCTTTTTAAAAAAGGGAATATTTGTTAAACTAGCAAAAAGACAATAGTCACATGATTTGATATAGGACCGACTCGTACCGAATCTAAAACGAGACTACTGGCTCCCTTTGTAGGGTGCTTAATATATACTAGTATATAGTGCCTATACAGCGCGTTAAGGGTTACTTCATTTCTGCTAACATCCCTTAGGTCTAACAGTTCGTTCGTTGTGCTTTGATATTTCTAGAACTATCTAGAGACATCTTTTAGCGCAGAATAAATAGGATGCCCCTAGGTCGACGGGGGCCATTTTGGTAACATTGTCGCTTAACTTCAAGTTCTAGCGTTCAAATGATTATTCTTTCTTAATTAAATATTTTCTCTCTCTCCTATACGATAGGTAGATACGGTGAAAACTATATGTGAAACGATACGTGAAAACTACTATATATTGAATACTAGCTGTTGCCCGCGGCTTCGCAAGCATTTTTATTTTTTACAAACTTCTCGACGTCTTTTGACTTGACTTCACTCCACTCTACCCCACCTAACTTCACACAATCCCGCCCAAAATTAAACGGGATAAAAAGTAGCCTACAAATGGAGGAGGGTGGGGACTGGTTGGTCACCAATCTCCCCACCCTTGAAAAGTATCCTCTAACCTTCCTCGGATCGTAAAGTATGCGCCAGCCAAATTTAATTACGATCGGTCCATCATTTTACATTACCAAAGTTTTAAATATATGGATTTTTACAAACAGCCCTTCGAGCAGGGGTTCCGTTTAATGTCGGTGCGTGTATTTGGGCGACAACATATGCCTAAGGTCTAGAATCGCGCGACACAAATCTGTAAGTTGCTCAATGGATTTAAGTTTTATTTTCGATACCACCGTGGAAGTGAATCTTTCCGTCATATATTTATAGTTTAAGGCAAAGACTGACTCTTATTATTGCGGGAGATACAAAATAATCCTCTAGTAAAGCCACACAGTGATGTCTTCGATCTAAATAAAATATTGGGAAGCCAAGTGTCTTACAAATATATACGTTACGCACTAGGTATAGAGTTTAATATTGAATTGCAGTTTGATGTATAACATATTGCTTCGCTGCAACTTTATGCCAAAATGAAAGTAGAGCTTTAGGGTTCAATTATGCTCTAAAATTATGAATAAATAACTTAATGCTTCGCGTTTCCGCAAGTATTAGTAGAAGTATATGCTCTTGCGAATATTATAAATTGGCAACGTTTGTTTTATGATCACTTTCGAGATTAAAAGAATATTTTGTACCGTTTTTATGGATATTAAATATTTAAAGTGCAACAAGAAACTTTAGGACTTAGTGAGTTTTACTATTTAGTAAATACGTGGTGGTGGTTCACAAAGTCTGAAACGGCAAAAAATTGACTTAAGGTCATTTAACTTTCACCTAAAGACTTTAGTTTGTAGCCTATTTGAGTGCCCGCCTATGGTTTACTGATCATTATTCCATTATGAAAACCAAGGTAATCGATTTACTGTAAGGTTCAATGTTGTTATTCCGAAGAACATTAATAATGTTGATTTTTCATCAACAAACATTTATCAAAACAAAAACTTGTTAGTCTGATAATTTTGCGATATTCTGCGATAATTTGTAAGGTTTGACATCTTCTGCTTTATTTGTTTTTGCCAACATAGCGTTAGTTCCTCTGATCTGGTGAAGACTGTTAAAATTTATAATAAAAAGGTTATTATAGAAAGATGCAAACAATTAAGTAGCTCACATGATGGTAAGTGATCACTACTGGCCACGAAAAACTGCAATAGCATGGGTCTCGCAATTGCGTTTCCCACCTTTTAGGGATATGTAAGCTCTTTTCTCGAAGGTCTCCAAGTCGTAGGTGTAGTAGGAGATGACCGATAACGTCATTTCTGTATCGGTACTTTGCAACTAGCTAGTAAAGGGAGTGTATAGGAAGCGGTAGAGCAGTGGCGGTGACTAAGGGGTGCCCCCGGTGTGCAGCTGGACAGCCTGCGCGCGCTGGTGAAGGGCGAGCTGACGCTGTTCCAGCGCGAGGTGGTGTGTGCGCTCGTCGTGGTGGAGGTGCACGCGCGGGACGTGACGCGCTCGCTGCTGGACGTCAACGTGCGCCACGTGTCCGACTTCCAGTGGTCCTGTCAACTGCGGTACTGTCCCCACCTTATCCTCCTTCACTAGTCTGGGAAAATCTCCGTCTACGAGTTACAACACGCATTCCTTTACTCCTAGAAAACTAATGTAGAATAAATTCCATCCTGTACACCTGAATGATCAGTTATTTATTACTATAAATTGTTATAACGTCAGTACTTGTCATTAACATGTTTTGGTTTGAAGGGTAAGCCCGTGAACTTACATTTGCACGAGACTTAACAACCTACTATCGAGGCACAAGTTAACAAGGATGTTATCGTTGATGCCCATAATTTGTCTTTCAATATTATAAAATGTGTTTCATATTTGACTGAAACTAACGAGACTTTACTAATCCAAAAGGTGAAAATAGTGATATACAATCAGTAACAAAATGCCAAGAATTCTACAAAGATTTTTATATTCGACTGCTCAAATGGAGTTCAAAGTTCTTTTTTTAGACAAAACAAGTCAGCGGTCTCGACTCTCGGTTATTATTAAATGAGCAAGCAAGAAATGTGACAAGCACGTTGACGAAATACTAGTTAAACATTAGCAAATAGTTAAATTGAGAACAATGGACCTTTTATAAAACAAACATGCACGTAAGATTGCGAGGATCGCCTTAGGCTTAGGCTTCGTTTTCATCAAAATCTACCTATAAGTGGTACAAGATTTGTAAGAGTTCTTCAGGTTCGGTATTCAACGCCTTACGTAATCCTGCCAATAGTGTCATTGCTTGCCATTGATGAGTTCCAGTTTTGAGGATAACCCGCAAACTAACATATGCAAAAATGTTGATATCCCAATGTAATGTTAGTAATGCACCATTAGAATCTTATGGCAGTGTGAATTTCTTACCATCAGGAATCTGTCGGCTGTATTTTAATAAGTAGAAAAGAAGTAATTGTTGATAAATTTCTTTCATAATAACTAGAAAATTAAGTTTCACCATGTGCAGTGTTTAAAAAGTATGGAATACAAAGTATCTTTAGGGTAGCGCCATATTACGTTATTGTTGTAATCGCCTAGTTTACTAATAGGCGCGTTGATTTCATATATTTTCAATATGAAGAAGATTGTGTTATGTTTTAGTAAATTTGATATATTCCTAGTATCTGAATTTCACAAAATTAATTGGTTTCTGTATCAACACTAATCAGTCAAGGTTTACATCAAAGAGAACATCGTGTCATTTTGATATCAATATGCCAACATTCGTTTAATTACACTGTTTCTACATGTAGTTCTATTCATACCTACTGCCATTGTAGTCTTTCCCTTGTTAGTCCAGACCCTTTTTATAGACACTATTCGACTATCCACCAGGCAGTTTGTTAGAAGCGAACAAAAGTAAATTATTTTACAATCATTTTGATATTCAATAATTAATTAGGTACCAATTAAGTAGTAGAGTTCTAAGACAAGTCTCGTATACTTTAAGATGTCATAAATTTGCTTATTCTTGACATTACAATGACGGTCCTTGTTGCAATTTTATACGTAGGTACTTCAACCAATTTACATGGAAGCCGGTAAACTTACTTTTGCACACAGCTAACATCCCGGCCGTAGGTTCTCAACACACCATTATCACCTTTGGTCTCAACAGATGGAGTGAATTCCTTACTATCAGGGAATCCGTCTGTTTTTTTGCCTTTCAATATTATAAAAAATGTATATTTCATCAAGCCTTCGCTGGCTCTTTTCTGAATAGTAATATGTATTTATTTCAATTTTCTAGATTCAATTGGATTTATGGCAGTGCTATATTTTCTTATTTGAACATATAGATTACTTTATTTGTTGTTTGAATTGTAGGTATTATGAAATAGTGAAGGACTTGCATCCCCTGGAAGAAGGTGAGTCGCCGGAAATATACCAAGACGAGAACCGGCTGGACACGTCCATGTATTACCGGCAGTTCTCGCAGAACCACTGCGACGTGCGCGCCCTCAACTCCGTGTTCACGTATCAGAATGAGTACTTGGGGAACAGGTGATTTGAATACTGTTTTAGAATTGCGATTACAACATATGAAGATAAAGCTCACAAGAAACATTGGTTCACTCAGTTTCTACCGCATTGACCATGGAGAATGGTCCAAGCAACTATTTAGTTTGATTCCCGCCGCTGAGTTTTATCTCTGGACATCGCGTTGGAGTTTAGAGTTCTATGCGCACCAACTTGATATGTGGCGCTCCTCTAGCGTGCGATCCTGAAGCAGTTTTTTGCTTCGTACAACACCTTTATAGAACCAGCTATCCAAAGCCATATTTTTAAATTGATGCGACTTGGGAACCTTCAAGAAAATACCGTACTCATTCTTAAAAGGTCGGCAACGCTTCTAGTGTTGCGAATGTTCTTGGGCGGTGGTGGTCACTTACCATCAGGTGACTAACCTGTCCGTTTGTCTCCATGTCTGTCACATAAAACAAAGAAACAAGTCTTTTGTAGAAGTATCAAATTGAGCCAGTTGCCTGGCAACATATTATGGTCACTATACGATGGTATGTAGATTTCCTCGCAATAAATTCAATAGTAACTACCTATATGTAATAAAATAATTAAAAATATATAATCCATGAGGCACAGTTGGTTGGTTGATATAGCATGAATTGTATTTGTGGCTGATAAGTCGCGGACGTGTCACCTGTCACATAACGGGACCTAATATTGTTGGTTAATCTTGAGTGCACAATAATGTATTTCTATCTACCTCTTTGGCGCCGTGACGATATTTCTTTTTATCATGTTTGCATTTAGACGATAAAAATGTGTGGAGGTTATTGAGTCGTTATATTTATTCAATTTTATTGATTCGCTAAAATAACACCGTGTAGCTTCGGCTGTGTACTCGTAGAATATACCATCTACTCTTTTTCGCGCAGCTCGTAAATGGCAAGGATAGGTTAGAGGATCAATACCTATTAGACCACTGTCGGTGGAGTGCTGTGCACTAACATTCGTTATAATGACAGTGGTTGTCACTTTCGCTTTTCTAACCGAAAGGTAAGTAGTTGATACAAGTTGCGTAAACCAACAGCCCGGCTACAGAACAGCGACACATGTTAACATCTATGGTTTCACACCATTGGTGTCTTTCATAATCGGGAAACGCAAAAGCGGTGATGAAGTAAATCCGTACGTGCTTAAGGCATCTCGCGCACTAGGCGGGCACCGGTCGTGGTGGCTACGAGAATGGAGTTAGGTGTAGTGGTAGTGAGCGTGCGGTGGTCGGCAGCGGGCGGCTGGTGATCACGCCGCTGACGGACCGCTGCTACGTGACGCTGATGTGCGCCATGCACCTGCGCTTCGGCGGCGCGCCCGCCGGGCCCGCCGGCACCGGCAAGACCGAGACCACCAAGGTGCGCACGCCCTCGCCGCTTCCTCTTCGTTTTACTTCGCACTGAGAACTTTCAACGTTTTCAAAAGTGAGGAAGATATTGTTTTCTCCCCGATTTTCGAGAAGCAAAATTTCAACCTCTTTATAGTATTCGAAGGCAAACGGGTAGATGGATTATGAAATTCACGTCGCCTATAGAAACTATAAATGGTAATGGTGCGTTGTCGACCGAAGGCTGGGATGTCAGACCTCGTAAAAAAGTATGTCTACCGGCAGGTACCTTCCAAATCAGACCCGGTCGACGGCAAGCACTGACTGGTATAAATATTTTTAAATATGTAAACAATTTCGACAATGAAGTGACGACTACTGACACATAATAATAATAATTTGATTGAGTAAATAAAATGATTAATTTATTCAACACAAAAGATAACAAAAAGTAAGAAATGAAAATTTAATATAAAGTTAGTTATCTAACTTTGTGCGCGTCTGGTGCTTGTATATATGTATATTTAAATTTGTCTGTCTGTTTAATTCAGCTCTCTAAAGAGCGAGATTTATTTTTTAAGGAATTTGTTTGGCAGATGATAACCTTAAGGTGTAACTGGAGTAAAATATATTTTTACAAAATAATTACGCATATAGAAATATATATTTCCATGAAATCACTCGGTGTTGGCGCTAGTTTTTAAATAGGACTATTCTAATTGAATACATTGTTTTCTCAAGGATTTAGCAAAAGCGTTGGCTGTGCAATGTGTCGTCTTCAACTGCTCGGATCAACTAGATTTCATGGCGATGGGGAAATTCTTTAAGGGACTGGCTGCGTAAGTAATATATTGGTTTACTATGTGGTCGAGTTTTGTAGCAGTTCGCCCGGATTGGTACAATCGCTTTACATATTCCTGCTGCGATAACGTTAGTGCTCGCCATTGACGTGTTTCGGATTGCGGCTAAATAAATTTACTTACCTCAGGTCGGCACTGCATTATTACCACATTGCCTGTAGGCGGAGTAAATTTTTTACGATCAGGGAATCCGGCTGTTTGTTTGCCTTTATAATATTGTAATAAAAACCTTTTAATAAAATGTATTCTGAAAAAAAAGCAAAAGTTGTTATTAAGGGTGTCTATTAATTGGAATATTACTTAATGTAATGAATTATTGTAACGTATTTAAAACGCAGGTCGGGAGCGTGGGCGTGTTTCGACGAGTTCAATAGAATAGACATAGAAGTGTTGTCTGTGGTTGCTCAACAGGTAATTATTTATGAATACAAAGTTAGTGACAGGTGTAAAGTAAAGTCGGCTACATCGTGACCATACAGTCGAGACTCGCCACACACCGCCGAGGGCTGCCGCTGCACCCGCGCGTTAGGCCCCGGCCCCGTGTCACTGACACGGCTGATACGGCGCTCCGCGAGAGGAGGCAAACGGGCAACTCCAGGGGACCCAGAGATTCGTTGTGAACCTTTTAGGAATGAGTAAGGTTTAGGCACCTTCAAGAATAGAACGTACTCATTCATACATAGTCATATCCATTTGGAAATATCGCTTTGTTAGTTGGTTCCATAAAGGTAGCACAAGACAAAAAAAGCCTGAAGAATCGGTAGAGAAGCGCCACATATCAAAGTGGTGCGCGTGGAACTCTAAATTCTGACGCGATGTCTGATGATAAAACTCAGCGGCGGTAATCAAACTAAATCAAACCAAATTTCGCGTAAACTACCTTCCACACAAGAACATGTCGACGCGAACCCAAGCATAGAATTATGGTGGCACGAGTAGGAGACTCTTAAATATTTCGTTTTTCGAAGGATATTGGACCAATGCAAGGAAACTTTTTTAGATGTCGTTCTAATAGTTATTTGAGTTTTTCATTTCATTGTTTCATTGTTTAAGTTATTTGAGTATTTAGTGTAAAAAAGAAAAAAATATTTCTTTTTTATTATAATATATTCTAGTCATTTTCTTTCTATTATGTTCCATTCACATTATTATGAACATTGGGAAATCCACTAACTATTCCAGTCCTTTCCAGTTCACTATTTTTTGGAGACGTCTAAGGCGAATATGTTGCCGCGTACCGTTCCTGTGTGCGGCGCGACGGCAACTTGTATCCACTTTCACCGCACGGAGATACGGTGGCAGTGTGTTATACCGTGCGGATTTTGTATACAAATCAAGATTTTTCACTACAAAGTTTAGAACCGCATCACCGCACGGCTGCAGCGGAGCGGTGTGGAGTGCAGTGTGATATCTGCCTAAGTACTTAAAAAATACAACGTACAATTTGTCCAAAAAATGATGAAATTCAACAAAGATTTTGATGTTGTTCATTCACCACTGATCAGACGACATTCACAGGTAGTTACGATACAGAAAGCACAAGTCGCTCGTCTGGAGAAGTTTATGTTCGAAGGAGTCGAGCTGCCCTTGAAGGCGTCATGCTCGGTCTTCATCACAATGAACCCTGGTTATGCCGGTAAGATGATTATTTCTAGCTATTACCAGAGGGGTGTCACTTCGTAGTTTAGGTACATTCGCCACCTGCCTACTCTAGTAG
>DVZN01000766.1:0-11748 GCA_018237365.1 Caria ino melicerta
TAAAAAATTAAAAATTGTGTATTTTTATTACTTACGCATAAAAAGAAATGTTTCTTACGATGGTTGTATAAATATTTTAAGCTTTGTAGACACAGGAAGGCTTTTAATATAAATTGTTGAAATATTTTGACACATGAAACTGGCAAATTACAAGCAATTGCCTTCTTTTTTACTAGTAAAAATTAAGCGCGTATAACGTATCCAGTCTTAAAAATATCTTAGTATTTAATACTCAATGTTCGTTTATTTCTAAGCTAAGAGTTTTGATAGCTTTACCAAGGAAGGAATACCAATTATTTTGGTTCAATGGTTTGGATCTAATAACAGCATAATTCCAAACAAAGGCTGGCCGTAGGATTTAATAGGAAAATTCCTCCAACATACCTGAAATGCGAGCTTGACCGAAAGGCAATCAGGAATCTTAGAAAGCTATTTCTTAACACGTGCGTAAATTCTCATCTATCCATATTTCCTTTGTATTTTCTCTGCGGTCGAGTGTTGAAAACACTTGTCCGACTTTGACGCGACAGATCCCGGGTTTGACTCCCGTTTTTTCAGTTTTTCTGAAAAAACGTAACTTTGCCTGGGATTTGGATTTGTGCCCGACTGGCGAAGGACTTGCCAGTCAAATCAAGGGACCTAATATCGTCGGCTAATCATGGGTGCATACTAGTATATACCTCTGCCTACCCTTTCGAGGATATATGACGTGACGTAATATATTTTTGTATTTCTTTTATATAAATAACACACGCGATTTATACGACTCATTGAAAATCTTTTAATCTATATTTAATATTATTTTTATGTTTTATGTTTACCACTAGCTGAACTTTGAGCCGCCGCCAGAAGTGATCCTAGTTTGAAATTTTGGGTTTGGGTTTGGGGGAAAGCACATGCACGTATGAGTGAGTACTCCGCAGCCGATTGTAATGCGACATGCTATAGATGTAGCAAGAAATTTAGGTCATGGTCATTTAAATTTCTTAAATTGCAAAACCTATGACCAAATATATTGGTTAGGTTAGGTTAGCTCCTCCTTATTACCTCCCCGAAAATCTTGCAATTTTCGGGGAGGTCATAACTCCTGCGACCTTGAGACCACACCTGGTCGCAACTCGCTGCAGGAGTATAATATGACGTGTCAAGTTCAGTGACTAGAATTAAACTATTAAGAAATAATTTTGTACTTAAAATATTTTCTCACCTTTTAAAACTTCCTAGGCCTTCTAGAAATATTCCAAAACCAAAATAAGGAGAACCGGTCCAGCCCTTGGATACTCCTAGATATCGTATATTACAGCAAAATGGCCTATAATACACGCCAATAGTAGGCGTGTAATCTGTTTTTAATTTCTTAGTGACCCACAGAACATGCAGTAAAAATTCGTGTACAGTTTAAAATTCCAAAACAAACAAAAAAATCTAACATTGTACATGCACAGAAGTGATGGACTGCGCGTGAATAACACTATACATCACGCTTTGGACTTGACAAATGACCATAATCAGTAGCGTAGCTATTACAGAGTACGTAATTATGTAGCTATCGTTGGCTAGGTGGTGCAGTGCACCGGGGCCCCGGAGCTCAAGGGCCCTCTAAGCTAAGTTTGCTAAGCTTTTAAACGAGAGGAGCGCCCAATTCTTTGTTTTTGTGCATGGGCCTTTGTTCACCTAGCTACGCCACTGACCATAATGTGAAATGACAAAGTTTTGAAATGGACTGGCCAGCAATTTACGGCCGCGCGGGTAACGCCGCTTGTAATTTCTAGTTCATAATAATTCTATGGAAAAGGGGACCTAATGAGATACATACCTACCCTAGCGAACAGTAAAAATATTTTTTTATCGGACTATAAATTAAGGCATTCTGAGAAAACTAATATACATAACAAGAAATAATTTAAAAACAAAAACAAAAACCCGACTTGAAATATAATTATTATAAGGCACTCACTTGTGTATTCGTCGCGCCATGCTTGTAAAACCTGCTTTTTTATCGTTAAAGAATATAAATACTACCCTACCTACCTACCTAGAAACCTAAGTATTATTTTAAAACCGATATTTAAAGATATCTAACTCGACATAGTTCTTTATTTTTTATTTTTTCACTTTTCATAATATGACGCCTTATTAGTACTATCATGTCTTCCGTGACACTGGGACGATTAAGACAAATTGGTTGACGAAAGAATCATCAAAATCGGCTCACGCGTTTAGCTTCTAGAGAGCCCAAAGGAACATATACATACATACATATATAACTATACTTTTATACATACATACATACTTACATTACCCTCCTGGAATTTTGCGTTGCGCAATCTGGTAAAAACAGACATATCGAGAACCTCCTTCTTTCTTTTAGAAGTCTGTTATAAAACCCATTATATTACTGCACGCTAAAAACAGGAATAATAATCATTTTTTTATGTTGAATTGATTTACCTACATAATTTTATCATTTTATGTAAGGAGGTACATATTGAAATACCTTAATAAAGCCATTTTACACGATCGGGACCAACCACCAACAGAGGTCACTTTGGTTGGACTCACGACCAAGGTCTTTTAGTTGGTCAACCAAATCCTTACATCAACCAATGTCCACACGGTTGATTTTAACGCCAACTCAACCAAAGTGACCTTTGTTGGTGGTTGATCCCAATCGTGTGGAATAGCTATTATACTTAGATAATAAAAATTCTAAATGCTCGAAGATAATAAGTAGATATTTTTTTTGTATTTAGTAACATTTCGTATGTTGAATTTTGATACGCAAGATAATTTGAAAATTACATAATTCAGATTTAGTCCTTTTATTACTAAAATCTATTCTTTAAAATTTGGGACAATTTGTGACTAGGCTGGGCCCTGGAGTTTCCAGGAATATTAAAAATAGAAAAATGTTGTATTTAAATACACGCCATCTATGAAGTTGTTGATAAAACAAAACAGCAACTACCGTGATATCATTTCTCAGCTTGCTTCAAGAACATTAGTGTTCTCTTTGCAAACGTCTGGCATACCTATTATTTATTTCCTGACATCGTATTGGTTGTTTCTCGTCAGTCTTTTACTATAACCAATAAAATCATCGTCATTTGAAGTTTACATGTCGATGATATGACATTAACTGCCACGTTATTTATTGCAAAAGAAGCAAAGAAAACAAATTCTTATGAATCAAGCTGTCATTCAAATGACTGTACGTGTAGTGAATCCTCCTTGAGTTTTTTGTGTATTTAAAAGTAAGTAACCGTGTGAAATAAATTAAACACTTCCATTTTCTTCATCTTATTGGACCAACTATACCGTCAACTTAACAATCAGTCATAAAATGTTAATAGCCGTCATAGATTTCTATCACAAAACAAATACTTTGCTAGGTGTAATTTACGTTACAAATATTATAAACAACCATTATGTTGTTATGTTTCTCGAAACATTACAATATCTATGATCCTAATAGCAAATGTAGCTTTCAGTAAACTTATTTTAAAATAGATAACAATTAAGACAACCATTTTAAACTAGTTATTACCAAATATTCGTAAATTAACTTTTTACGGTACGAATATTAAAGCAGTTTTACCATATTTAAAACAACTCATATAACAATTGAAGGCAATTATGACGCAAAATATCGTACAGCAAATGCCACCTAATCTTAATTGGTATTTATTAGGAATATGTGTCAGCTCCTTTTAATGGGAGCATTGACGCCCTAATTTGACTGGTAGACTCGTTATTAAGAATTAAGTTCTTATGAAAAACATATATTTTCACATTTAGATATGTTTACACTTCACACCTACTTTTCTAGATAACGCTGATAAGATAAAAATGGCTATATTAGCTTGATGTATGAAACTTATTATTATCTTGCTGCAAAATGAATAATCTATTTGATATTGTTGTAGGTAAAAGGGTTCACCATGACGACCCAAGTTCAAGCCCTATATGACTTTACGGGAGAGCCAGGAACAACTGAAATGTCCATTACTAGTGGAGAAATATTAACTCTCATAAATACTGAAATTGGTGAAGGATGGTGGGAGGGTAGAAACTCTAGTGGACAAACAGGACTGTTCCCCGCTGCTTATGTTAGGAAATTGACACCAGAAGAATCTGCACCAGGGAAAATGGCACCAGCTGCACCTAGATATGATCAAGCGGCTGACGACTGGGGAGATCAAAACTATGCTGCTGATAATAATATCCAGCGTGGTACATCGCAAGACGATGGCTGGGATGATGATTGGGATGACGACACATATTCAGAAATAGGACCGGGGCAAGCACAAAATAAACATCATCAACAACCACTTACCCCTCTCCCTGGAATGCCTATTGCTGATTATAATCATCATATTGATGACACCGCTTCTACGTTTGGTTCATCTGTAGGTACAGTAAGGAAAAACAAATTTGCTCCTTCATCTAAAGTTAGTGGAGAAAGCTATCTATTAGGCACCCTTAATGTTGAAGTCCCTGACTCTGAAAAAGTATACATTGTGCAGGATGAAGAAGGATATATCTGGTCACCAATCACACAACCATACCATGTAACTGTTGCTTCACCAAAAAAGGAATCAAAATTTAAAGGAATTAAAAGTTTTATAGCATATCAGTTAACACCTTCTTTTAATAATATACAAGTGTCTCGAAGATATAAACATTTCGACTGGCTTCATGAAAGGTTGCAAGAAAAGTTTACTCTGATCCCAGTTCCACCACTACCAGATAAACAGATTTCGGGACGATATGATGAGCAATTGATTGAGCGTAGAAGAGTGCAACTTCAGGAGTTTGTAGATTGGATGTGCAAGCATCCAGTTCTTTCAAAATGTGAGGTGTGGCAGCATTTTCTAACATGTACTGATGAAAAACGTTGGAAGGCGGGTAAAAGGCAAGCAGAAAGAGATAACCTATTAGGTCTTAACTATTGTATTTCACTAGTTGTACCAGAAAAGGCTTTATTACAATCCCAAGTGGATCACATTACTGAACAGTGTCATACATTCATTGGTAGCATGGATGCGTCAGTTAAATCTGTCACTAACATGTGTGTAGCACAAACTAAGAGGTTTCAGGGCCCATATAAAACTGATGCACAAAAAATTGGTGAAGCGTTTTACAATCTAGGAAATTCATTAAGTTTAGATGAAGGAAGTATAGTTTCCACATCAAAATTAACGTCTGCTATAAAAATGACAGGTGGAGCTTACATTGAGATTGGTAGAATGTATGAAGAACAGCCTAAGTATGACTGGGATCCTCTTGGCGATAAATTCCACCTATACAAAGGTATTGTTGGGACATTCCCTGATGTTTTAGCGAATCATAAGGGTGCTGTACAAAAGAAAAGAGAGTGTGAAAGATTGAAAGCTGAACACAAGATGGAAGTTGCACAACTAAATGAAGTATTGAGGAGAACCGATGTAATATCTTATGCGTTACTTGCCGAAATAAATCACTTCAAATCAGAAAGGACTGTGGACTTGAAGGCCACTATGCAAAAGTTTCTTATGCAACAAATCACTTTCTACAAAAAAATTGTTGACAAATTAGAATGCACACTGCATCAATACGATAACTGATTCCTTAATATATTATAGGGAATTTGTTGTAACATATTTTGATACACATGAAAAAATAAATGCCATTATATAAATAAAATACATTAATAATTCTTGTTAAGATATAAAAAATACTGTCCAATAAGCTATTTAAAATTATTGTACCTAGTCCCTAATGAATATTATTAAAGTATTACATGTTTTTAAATTAAAATGCTGTTGCATCCATTTTTTTGGTTAAAAATGTATATAAATATTTATTTGTTTGGCTCAACGTACTATACTTAAATTATAATAGATAATCATAAAATTACAGTGTATAATTGCATGTATGCCTATATTGAACAGAATATATAATAAATTGGTTTAATATCCATCAATAAAATATAGAAATATATATTTTTTCTTAAAATATCAGGAACTATTAATTTTGTTTACTTGAGTGGTGAATAATTATTTTAATAGCTTATTGAACAGAATTTTTACTGACTGCAGGGTTGGAGGTTCCTGATTCCATTTAATTTTTATCTGTATGCATATATTTGTCAAACTTATTCAGTGTTGAAAAAAGAAGGATAAATGTACCTACTTCAAACTCTTTTTTGTCATGGTTAAGTGTAATTTCCTACAAATTTCTGCGTAAAATAAATGTATTTATTTTACATAGAAATAGCCTTACTATGTATAACATATACACGTAGTAAAGGCAACATTATTATCTAAAATAATTTAAATAAACTTACAGTACAAATCATCCAGTGTGCGGCACTGAAGTTAGTTACGATAAGGTAAATAAGATTAATTGTTTATTAAAATGAAACTAAAACCAAATTGACTATTTTGATTGTCAATATATTTCAATTTAGATTTTTTTTTTGTACACCTACTCTACCACAAGCGGCATGACTGTACCTGCACACAACCTATCTTCAGAGCCACACACGTAGACGATTTGTAGTGTAATGGATTTGTAAGTAACATTAAACAATGGTCTATTTAAAATTTAGGAGTTTATATATGAGCATCTTGACAGTATCTTAGGAAATTGTTAAAACAATTGAGAGTCATTTGAGTCTCTCCCTCTCTTTCTGGGCTGGTCCTAATGTCTTGTTTGTATGTTTTTGTGTACAAATAAAAATTTAAAGTTTTGATAAGATCAATATGTTCAGAAATCATAAATAAATGAATTTAACTTGTGATCAAGGTGACTGAATATAACTTATAGCCCTGTACACAAAACAATTATTTTTTAATAATATTTTGTACATATTTGGTGAACTATTGAATATTTTTTTATTGATAGCTATACAAACTTTGTTTATACTAATCGTGAATTTATTTGAATCAATGTACGATTTTTAATTAAATGTTGTATTATTCCATTTTTATGCTAAGACAGCTAATAAAGCAAGTAAATTATTTTTGCGTTTTTGATTTATGTAAACACTTACTTAGATAAATATTAAATAAATTGTAAGTATTGTGTCATTGAATGATTAATGTTTTATCTTGGAATTGTAAGTCTAACATATATTTTACTTTCAGATGGCAAGGAAAACACTGAGGTGATATGGTCCTAGATGAATGAAAAATTTAAGGATACAAAAGAAAATATGGCCGAAGAAAAAAAGAAAGATTCAAATACCTTATTATCTAAGAAGAAAAAAGTAAAACCTCGCAAATCCCGTGATGCAGACTGCTGCAGTGTCAACTTTCTGAAGTGTGTGCTGCACATATTCAATGTTATATTTTTGGTAAGTACCAATATATATTTAAGAACTAGCTGTTCACTGTGATTTCAACCGCTTTTCATTGGATCTGAGGCTTATACATACATACATAAATCAGCCTATTGCAATACATTGCTGGACATAGGTGTCCCCCAGTGTATAGGGGGTTTTGAACATGTCGCCACGGTGAGTAGACGGTTTGGAGACCACAGCATATTTTTGTTATGAACTGTGTTGTCATCGACAGTTTTGACCAGTCATAATATACAGCACCAAGACGTGGATCTTGACAGTGAAACTAGCCCCCTCAGAGCCCAATAACATGTCACTCAGAGAGCTATGGAAAAGTATATGCTCGGGATCTTGCTTAAGGACAAAGTCCGGAACAAGATTATGAGGCAGAAGTCCAAAGTGACGGACATAGTTCAGAAGTGTAACAAACTGAAGTGGATGTGAGCTGATCACATCTGTCTCAGAACCGATGGCCAGTAAAGCAAACGGGTTCATACTGGAGGCCACGACTTGTTAAACGTAGTATTAGACGCCCTCCGGTCAGGTGGACTGATAACTTGGAGAGTTATGAGTTTAAGTTGATTCAGTGAAAATGGGAGATTGGATATTAGTACTTTGGGGGAGGCCTACGTCCAGCAGTGGACTGCAATAAGCTAATAATGATAATGTGCTGTCAGTACAAGAAGCTTTGTTACCCACCTCTCCAACGGGCGCCATAATCGCTTTTTACAATACCTACAGTCAGATATGGTGTGGTGTTTGGCAGGCAACACCCTATGTCTACTAATGGGAGGCTTATAGCAAGACTTTTAATATCCTATAAGCTTTCTCAAGAATTGGGCTCTTTTTGGGGATTTTTATTCAAATGCGTCGAGTATATCTTGAGATTAGTGAATTCAAACAAACTTTTCTGCTTTGTAATATTAGTATAGATTTGTTAATCATATTATGATTATATTTGTTAAATAGTAAATATCGTCATGCCTATATATCCTCGAAAGGATAGGCAAAGATACATACTAGCATGCATCCGAATAACAGAGTTCGAGTTTGATTCCCGTACAGAAACAGGTGTTTGTGTTCGTATTTCTGGGTCTGGGTGTTAATTAAATTTATTCTGGTATTTATATATGTATTTCTATGTATAATATCTTGACTAACACCCATTAGCAATTAAATTGCTTACTTTATGGTAAGATCAATTAGTGTAATTTGTCCAGGAATAGTTTTATTTATTATATTATAGTATAGTTTTGTATAAAACAGAATGCATATCTTCACTTCGTCCACATTTATTACTCTCTTCACACATACAGGCCGGTTTTGGAGACTCTTGATACCACTCTCGGATAATTCACGAGCGTTTTGGTCATGGAATGTCAACCTGGTTCTCCTAGGGTACCTACAGCCTTCCACATTCTCATTGTATATTTGTTTTATCAATCTAGCATCTTCCATTCTTTCCACATGACCGAACTATAGGAGTATACAACAAAAGTATGAAATATACAGTGTTATAAAATCAAAACCAATAACTTTTAAGGGGTCATCTATAAAATACGTCCCACAATTTTGATCGTTTTTTGACACCTGCTCGTCACAGGTTCTTCACCTTCATCCTAATATGTGACATACATATTTTTCTTTTTTTTTATTATAAGTAGTTTAAACATCAATTTTTCCAAACTATTTTGTATTTAAATTAGAGTAATATTTAATAAAAGCAACATTAAGTAAAATATTCTAAATCATGATCAATTAAAGATTTTTATGTGGCATCACAGTTTCACACCCCCCTGCCCCTTGTCACATTTCGTTAACCCCTTTCCTCCCCCATAATATGTGATGTTATTTATGGCCGGCCCCTAACAGTGTTCTTCATATTCGTATAGATACATAATCACCTATGTTTTAAGATAAGATCTCAATGCATAATACTGTGTTACACAATTTCAGTCCTTCAAATCAAACAGTTACTACTTACATTGTTGTTAATATGCTATTACTAACGTCGTTGTAATTAAGTATCTTTATTGCCTTTTACGTCACCGGTAAAGAAAAAATATCATCAAGCAACGTTGCCTTCAAAAATGTAGATACTTGTAAATAAAAAAGTACCTTCACGCCTATTATCCCAGAAGAGGTAGACAGAGGTGTGCTAGTATCTCCACGACTCCTACGTCCAGTAGATATACTAGAACACCCACGATTAGCCAAGGTACTAGGGCCCATGATGTGATATATGGCAAGCCTATTGCAATACTAGCAATCATATAAGTATATATTTAACATACCTTTGTTAAGTCTGTTGCTGTACATTCAATAAATACATTTTTGGTATTCAAAGTTATTTTTGAGTGTTCACCATTTATGATGGGAGGCATAGACAAAACCACTCCATTCTTATCCTTAATAATAGGATACACTGGACTATCCTTTATTATCCCTAGATATTGTTTCAACTGAGGGTGTGTCTGGAAAATAATGTAACAAAATATTATCACACCAATTTATACAGAATGCTAGCTGTTGCCCGCGGCTTCGCAAGCGTTTTTATTTTTAATAAACTCCTCTCCACTCCATTTGACTCAACTTTACTCCACTCCACCTCATCTTATACAACCCCACCCAACCTCACGCAACCCCGCCCCTCTCCTCCACTTCCCAACCAGCCCACCAATCCCCAACAATTCCTTTCCCACGAGGAGCCCTAAACTGAACAGGATAAAAAGGAGTCTATAAATGAAGATGGGTGGGGACTGGTGCGGATTAATGTGACGGTTGGGCAACAATCCCTACCAGTCCCTACCCATTTACACCAAACTATCTAGAATGGTGTGCATTAGGAGTGGGGTTCTTTGCATACAGTTATTAATTGGTAATGGTACAACTGCAAGATTTTGGGAGTTCAACTCTTAGTTAGTTGTCTTATTAAGTTAGATGTAAATATCTAGACTGGATGTGGTCATAATGTATATTGGTAGCCAGCTAATTGCCAAACAACTCTTAACAACATTATTAACTTAGTGCTTCTATACATAACACATACATACATCAGCCTTTTGAAGTCCACTTCTGGATGTGGGCCACCCCCAGAGTATGCCACAAGACATGATATCCAGCTTTTACCATCCAATCACTACTGACAGTCCTAACAACGTCTGTACAACTGGTTGAAAGGCGTCCAACTAATATCTTTATTGAGCCGTGGCTATTATTCAAGAACCCATTACTTCACTGAACGGGGTGTGGGGTGGGATGCGGTTAAGTCCGAGTCGGGCCCTAGATACAGTGCGTGAAGCTGTAAGCGCCTGTTATAAATACTGGGAAATGCCCAAGCACAAATCCAGGTATGTAGCTGGAGGAGTGCAACCCACCAAGTCCACGTAGTACGTCCGCGCCAGCCGGGTAGGCTGGGTCTACCCATACAACACCTCATGGACAGACCGTACACCCTGGGCAATGTCTTGACCAAACAGGCTACATACATTTATTATAACCCTAGGTCGAGATAGCCAAACTATGCTGGGCGAATGGCGAACAGCTGGCGCCATAAATCCGGCCATCAGCAACCGAACCAGTGGCGGTATAACCACTCTCCCGGGTCGGTAGGCAGGCCCAGAGGGATTAAAACCCCCTCTAAAAGAGCCAAGATAAGATAAGATTGAGTACAAAAAATATGGACAGAGCGGGCAAAGAAAAAAGACTACCCCAGGAGGGTACCAGCAATGCTGGAGAATCCCTCCCTGATCATTCAGGCAGCCCCACGTATTCTGGGGGGGGCACATGTTCGCTTTCCGGCGCTTCAGCGCCTAACACAACAAATACCCGGACTAGACAAACTACCAACCAAGACATAAGAGACCCAAGTGGAAGAACCAACCCCTTGGATCTCAGGAACCTCGAACAGGCTATACCATCCACCTCTACAGGAGGGTTTTGGACTTTAGCACCCAAACCCCCTAAAAAGAAAGTAGACCGACATAACCGGGGACGCCGACGCGACCAGTCTGTCAGTACAGACAATGGTAAGCGCGCTACCCAGACAGACGTAGGAAATGGGAACCGCCGACACGATCACTCTGCTTCTAGCAGTACTGATAAGTGCGCGGAACCCACAAGAAGTCGACACGACCGGAATCAGGATTCCGGTAAGTGCACACCGACTAACCACACCCAACATAGTGGGCGTCGACACGACCAGCCAGCCACAAGCGAAACTGGTAAGTGCACGCCCACTGTACAAGAAAACCAAAAAACAATCACCCATCCTCAACCAACGAAACCTTCCCAAGATGCTCCTCCACCTCCCTCCTCCTCCTTGCCTCAGCGCAAGAAGAGATGGAGAAGACCGCAAAAGAAACCGGCGGAAAAGGAAGGAGGAAACTCTATACAAGGAAGCAACCAACGGTACGCTGTCC